>JAKCPI010003970.1:0-104048 GCA_023213315.1 Euborellia annulipes
TCTTTCAATAATATTTATATACGTGTATAAAACCTCAATCACAATATTTTATAGTTTTTAATTATAGGATGAAGGCTTTTATGAGTAGAAAACTTCGAAGAGCCGCACTTAATTCACCAAAGCACAGATGGACGGTCTAGATATTATTAAACTTATTAAAGTTTTACTAAAAAATTTTATTTTACAATATCAACACCGTTCATCCGTGTTTTGGTGAATTAATTGCTGTTCTTCGTGATTTCTACTCACAATATTTTTTACTCCCTCTGCACCAAAATAAGTCCTATTTAAAAAATTGAGTTTTTTTGTAGCCAATAGCTTGAAGGCTTACTTTTTTGTTATTCTAATCTTCAGAATTCAAACAAATATTATATAATATTTATTAGCGGAAAATTTTATTGAGGTCTGGCGACTGCATTGCACAATTCAACAGTTTCGGTTTTAAACCATCATCAGGCCTCAATAAAATTTTCCGCTAATAAATATTATATTTGTTTGAATTCCGAAGATCAGAATAACAAAAAAGTAAACCTTCAAGCTATTGGCTACTAGAAATTAACTTTTGCTGTTTCCATCATAAGATTGAGTTTTTTATTTATTACCAGTAGAAAAATAAAAGAAACGGATCACGTCTTCTTTTGTTTTTTAACACTCATACCTTTTTTTTTCCAATTTCATTCTCACTCACACACACATACACTCAGTCTTCCATTTGGTATCCAAATGGCTTAAATAAAAGATCACGTCTTCTTTGATAAACATTTTATTTATTTTATTGTTGTTTGAAACCCTTCAATTACTAACATTAATCCTGTCTCGATAAACACTATTAGATTAAAATGGGATTCTTATTTTCGGACAGATGGAATAGATCTATATTTATTGTATAATATTATAAAAATGAAAATTATGAACTGAAATTAATAATTTAGCCTAAAAAAAAAAATTGAAAACAGTGGAATCCCGATGCTTCATTTCCGCTAATTTGTATAAAATTCCCACTCCCCAGAGAAAATTTTTTTAATTTTGGTAATTTGAATAATTGGTAATCCTGATAATTCGTACCAAACCATTCACCCCATGACCATTCGAATTATCGTGATTCTACTGTATTAGTTAGCAAAGAAGCTTAACGTATTTTTGCTAAAGTAGGGGAAACAAAATAACAGGTTTCTAAATGAAAGAAGTTTAAAAAGGGCAAATTTTTTTTTTTGATAAAGAGTATGAAATCTTATAAAAGCTGCACAATGCATCTAGCGACGGGGTTGGAGGGCTGAAAAGCTGTGAGTCCATTGATAATATTAAAGCGTTTTGAAAGTGAATACGAAGAGGGAGGGAGAGCGCCCCCTCCTCTTCTTCCCTTTTTCCACTTCAACTTAGATCTCCCTTTCTGTTTCCCTGCTGCTCTCGGTTGCCTAAGTACGCGGCGTTCTATTAAAATAAGGGTTTAAAAACGTAGGGGGCATTATTATTAATTTGAATATTTCCAAGACAAAAATAACTAAAGTTGCACACATTGTCTAACGTCTACTAGGACTCCTCGATTTGAATAAAATGATTGATAAGTCTTTGATTAAAATAAAAACAAAAAATTTTAATTAGCTTATTAAATGACTCTCGAGCCAAAATGATCACTTGAGTTTTTTTTACTGTTAAATATTTATATGACTTTTATCTTTATTTTCTTTTCGGGATTCCTCCATTTTTGTTATTTGGACACTTGATGATTTAATTCTTGAATACTTATCTTTTTGCGCGATGATTTAAATTGGAATAGACAGTTGCATTGCAGAGGAGTAGATCCATTTTTGTTGATTGCATCAAACTAATTATTCTGTATTCAGTAGCCAAATTTTCCTAACATTTTTTGATTCGTCTCATTAAGTATCTTTAAAATTATCACAATACTTGATATTATATCTAATTTCATCTGTTTATACATGTTATTAGATATTTATTTCGGTTTCTTTGATAATATAATGATGTATGTATTTGTGCTGGTATGGCCTATAAAGAATAGAAGAGGAGAGGTTAATGAGAGTCTAACTGGAGAAAAAGAGAGATGATGTGTGGGTGGAGCCTCACGGTTTCCCTCTTTTGCCAATTGAATAATCGTACTCTCTCCCTCACTCTTCCTCCTCCTTGCTATCTAATCACATTTCCCTTTTAATATGAAAACTACTCCATTTCATTCATCCTCCGCATTATTATAATACAAATTTTATATTAAATCGGTGAATGGGAATCGAAAGAATGTTGCTTGTGCTTACGTAAATTATAGAAAGAGAAAGAGAGGGTAATTATTCCAATACAAAAATATCATTTTTCTCCTTTCGAAGGTCATTTAGACATGAATAATGAATTATATATATTAGTAATAATTATAATCAGGGCCGTAGCTAGGGGGAAGAAGGGAGAGAAGAAATCATGTTGAAATTTTAAATGCTGTTAGAAATTATAAAAAATATTTTATATCCTTTATGACAGGGGTCGGCAACCTGCGCCCCTTTGCAACTTTTTGCGCTGTCCGCCAAAGATGAACTTAGTTTGATTTTTTTTAAAGACTATTCAGGCCTCTCCAAAATCAAGAAAAATAAGATACTTGGCATCAAAATTTTCAAACAACCAGAAAAATGAAAGCAAAAATCATTCTCTCTTCCAAGCTCTAGAAATATTGAAAAATAATTTTATTTTGTTTTTTATGTTACATTTGAATGTGCGGCCCGCATAAAAAATTTGAAAATGGCCCGTCGTCCGAAAATGGTTGCCGACTCCTGCTTTATGAGATGTGGGGGGGGGGGGTAGTCGATCAACCCCTTTCGAAAATTTTCTAGCTACGATCTTGGTTTTGATAATATTATCCGTTCATATCGATTAATAGCAATTATTTTATGATTCAGGATGAGTGAAAATATTTATTTTTTTTTAATTTCATTAAGGTCTTTTTAGAGGGCCATTTAGACCCCTTCTCTATTTATTTCAATTGAATTGGTAGCCAATCCAATTGTCGCATGAGACGGGATGCAAACCCGCGAACCTTGGCACAAATGGCCAGCACTCTATCCACTACACCAAGGCCCGAGGGCTGGGACTTTGCCTATAATATTCGTCCATATTATATAAATTAATTTGTAATCAAACAATTTAACTAAATTTTATCGGTCAGATTCGAAAATTAACCATAGAGCACAGGGGCGTATATAGAAATTTTTTCGGGGGGGGGGGGCCTCGGCCCCTTTATATACGCCCCTGATAGAGCATCGAATTTTATCTTTGTCTCAAAGATTTTCCCAAGTAATTATATTTATATTAAGAATTGGTAGTTCTTAGGGGGAGCCTCTTTTCCGCCACAGATACCTAGCTGAAAAACAATAGAAATTATGTTTATTACGTTTTAATAAAAAAAAAATTAAATATCATAATGCAAATAACATTTTCAAGAGCTTAATTTTTTTTATTTATATACAGATAATAATTTAATTATTATTTAAAGTCTAGAAACCTTGAAATTGAGAAAATAAAAAATAATTAACGTAATGAATAAAATTAATATAGGGCCTACATCTAAATTTCTTTGACCTTTTAATGCAAGAGCCAAGTAGAACTCGAACCCAATCCAACGAAATCACCAAAATATGATAATAAGCTACTTTTGAGATAAGCAATTTGAATATTTAAAAATTCCTATCAACTTTGGACTCTTTTCTTTTTTTTTTGTTTTTTTACAAACGTAAAATAAAATAAATTTCCTTGTGTAGTTGGAATATCTCGTCACCTACTAAGATAATGATTTTTCTAATCAGATTTTCTTTTACCTGGTAATTCCGTTTTCGCTAAATCATGATTTATTCCTATTTCTTATATTATTTAAAATATATGAAACGTTGAATTTGAAATTTGAAGTTTCATTGTTTGGAAAAATTCATACCCTTACTTTAAAATTTAAATTCTTCTGTTATTGTATTTTTTTTTTCTTTAAGGGGCGAGTCTCGAAAATCCGTTATTAGCCGATTCAGAAGCTGGTTACTCTAGGCGGCAAGAGGCGTTAGTTCTGACCATAGGGAAACTGGAATTTTATTCCATTTCATTTGAAAGGTTCCAGCAAATTAATTAAAAGCAAAAAATTAATTATTCTTTAACACAATGATTACTAATTTAATTATCTATAGGATATAGAGCTCCTTTTTTTAAAATATCTTTTATTTAATGTGAATAATCTAAAAAAAAAATTTATTTTTTTGAAAATCAAAAAAAGAGCTTCTATAAGTTGTAGATATTTTAAATAGCTTTAAAAAAAAAAAAAAAAAATTGGGATCGATAGCTTCAAAATTGTGGCCGCTGGAATCTCTCAAAATCAGCATCTCGCACCTTAATATTTTTAGTGCCATTTCCGATAGTAGGCCTACTGATTCTGGCTTGGTTTCATTTGGAATTTCTTAGTAATATTACAATATAATAACCTTTGATTATTATTATTATTATTTTTGTTTTTTGATATTTTAACAAGTTTTTATAAAGAGAGAAAGAGATAGAGTTAAGGAAATTTATCTTAATTGGAAATGAAAGAATGAGATAGTGTGAGTGTGGGATGATTCATTTAATCAACCAAATGATAAAAGTTGCAGTTTTCAGGTAAATACGAACATCCTCATTGTTCTTTGGAGGAGAGTTTAATAATAATGGACATCCTCATTAATGATATTCCCCTCCCCCATAGGCTACCTGCCCCCGAATCACTTCGGTTTAATTCGATCCTTTTCGGTCCCCGCCAGTCACTTGCCAGTCATTCAGTCAGTCAGTCATTCAGTCATTTGCCATTCACTCACACATAAAGCGGCTGAGAGAAAGAAAAAAGAAACTGACAGAGATCTTGCTTAGGAGTCAGCCAGGCCTCACAACCAAACCGCTCCTTGCTTATCATACTCACTCTAGGTATTATTATTATTTTATTATTTATTCCTGCTTTCAAAAAAATTGCTAATTACTACACATCTAACATTTAATCTTTATTACTTTATGAGCGTGTTAATTACCTAGCAAATTCAAATAAAGCCGGGATTTGAAAAACCAACTGTTTGAATAAAAAATAAAAATATAAACAATAAATTACGTCATTCATACAACAAACATATCAACCTAACCTTTTTTCTTTAAATTATTATTAAAAAAATGCCCTTCGGACCTGCTGGCCTTCTGTACCAAGGGTCGCGGGTTCGAATCCCCGTCTCATGCGACAATTTATTTCAATTTAATTGGCTACCAATAAATTGAAATAAATAGAGACGGGGTCTAATTGGCCTCCTTTGCTGAAAAAGATCTTAAATAAATTAAAAAAAAGAAATTAATTTTATATCATATTTGGAAAATTTAATTAAACTATATTTTAAATTAGTTCGTTTATAGGCTTTCAGTTATGGAATTCCTAGACATTATGAAACACAACTTGTCAAATTCACGTGTTGTGTTAGAAAAAACTAGGCTAGTTAATATTTTTTTTCAAATTTTCATCTAGTTTTATGAAATACTAAGCAATTTAGTCAAATAAAAGACGATTTCTCATTCATATATTCCCCAATTTAATTTCCAATTGACATATTGACAATGGAAACTCAAAAGGTGGCTAAAAAATTTTTAATAATAAAAATAGAGACTTAAAAAATTAGTTTGTTAAATGTATGAGTTCCTTTGTTTATAAGTTCATTAACCTGCAAGCATGCGTACTTGTCACACTTGTAATGTTCATAATGTCAACAACTCTAACCTATACACGGAATATGAACAATAATTCAATTATAATCAGAATGCCTTTAGTTTTGTGAAAATATATTTTTATTGGAAATATATACACGTATATTATAATAAATAAGAAGAATTTTGTTTCAAACCTATAATTTATATTAATAAGTACAAGAGAAGTCTGTCATCTTTCAAGCATACCAAATACCTGTTTGTATTTTTTTCGACCAAGGCCAACTAGATGATCAGGTCCACTTTGTCTTCATTACCCATCCATAAAGTTAGCACTGATTATAGAAGACAATATAACATCGGTAATCACCATAAACAAGCCGTTAGAATTTCGTTTTTTTTTCTCCAGTTCGGTTTTAGTATTTTATTCGAAAGGAAAATGACTTTTTTTTTATTTTCATCTCACCACCGTGCACTCAACTCATCAATTATACATTAGCATCCATAAGAAAAATAAATCATGTAAGGATTTGTAAATTTTTTTTATAATTAAATTTCCCCTTCATTTTATAATTTTTGCGATTTGGCTTTGGTGGGGGTACGCCTCCCTCCCCTCATAGAGTCTGATTAGTAGGGGAAGTAGAGAGAAGCTAGTCGCTATGTGCAAAGCGCATGCGCAAATCTTGAAATTCTCAATTGTTGAGTTGAGTTCACTTATAAAATATTTGTTAAAAGTGTTTTAAGTGTTTATAAATAATTTTATTAGTTAAATTGAAACTTCATCTACATTATTATCTAATGATTATGGTAAATATTGAATAAATTATTATTTATAATAGCTACGTGCTTGAAATATTATTATTAAATAACTTAGATTATTTATAGGTTAATTTTCAAGCTTGATTAATATTAATATTGCATTTTCCTCTTTAGAATTCTTGTAACAATATTTCTTAGAAATATAACCTGGAATTTCATTTAAATTTTATGATACATTAGGATTTTCAATATAAAATTGAAATTTTTAATAGGTTGGAATTATAGAACTGATATTTAGGAAAATTGGTTCTATCTACTGTATATTTTTTATGTTAATATAAAGCTGAGACTTAGGGACCAGAGATTGGAATTTTCGCATTCGATTCTGAAACCATAAATAACAATACTTTCTCTCTCTATATATATTTAATATATAAGAAGAGTATGATAAAGTAAAAATTCCAATACGTCAAAGACCGGTTGTAAATATTTGATCAATGATTATCGATTTTAATATTAGGCCAATTTTTATTTCCTATATTATTCAGCTTTTTTTTATTTTAATTACCCTTTGCAGTTGAGGCATTAAGCTTATATATTTTCAATATATATTTATTATTAATATCGCCGGTTACCGGGGAACGTTCCACACGCTTGAGGATTTCTTGCTAGTTCTATCTTGGAATTGGATAATGTTATGCATAAAGGAACCAAGCGCCAGTATTATCGAAATTGAGATAAGACCGCAATCTTGTAGGAGCAAAAAAAGATCTACCTCTTTATTTAAATCACAAGATTATTACTCTGTGCACTTTTTTTTTGTATAAAACAAGAAAAAAGTCATTGTCATTGGTTTTGCTTACAATTGTCCAAATGAAATGCCCTCTATCTCAGATTTAGGTTAATGGCGTTTGGTTCCTTCGTGCATAACATCGTCCATTTACCAGTCCATCTTTTAGGTGGACGTCCAATCTCCAGATAGCTATCTAGACAATATAAATAAACATTTCGGAATTCCAAACAGTTTAAAAATTAAATAAATATTTTATAGGAGCCTGATTCCCAGATTGTGAGCCACGGCTCCCTGCAGGGGAAGCTCTGCTACAGGGACGCAGTGAAAATATTACAATATTAGGCACATAGAGCAATGTTTTGACATAGACAACGGCGGAAAAATTTGATATAGGCAGCGGCGTAACTAGCCTTTGAGGGCCGAGGGGGCGAAGCTCAACTGGGGCGCCGTTTTTCGTACGACCTTTTTTTTTTAGTATTTAATCTCGTTCGATCTTTTTTTGTAATTTTACTCCGGATTTGTGATATAAAATGATTTTTTTATGAAATTTAAAAAAAAATTAGCCGGAGATTTTGGGAAAAAGCCGGAAAGCCGGATGCTCGAGGGACGCCAAAAGCTTGATGCGCCTGGGGCGGGGGGGGCTCGCGCCCCCTTCGCCCCACCTTGATACGCTACTGGATATAGGCTATATTAAAGGAATCGGGATCCCAAAAAATTTGGAAAATTTTGCAATAGGAGATAATTTGACAATAGGTAGCGCTTATCTAACTGACCTTGTTTTTTTTTCTTCTGTGCTCCAAAAGATCTCTTACCAAAATTATATTTATTTAATTACTAATTACAAATTCTAAACATTTATTACGTTTGAGTTGAATTATTTATAAAAAGTATCATGAATAATTAATCATTCTTTTCTTTCGAAATAAAAGAAAAAAATATCATTTATGTAATATTTGCACTAAGAATGTGATGCATTTTATATTTATCCTATTTATCTTATGCTTAATTTAAAAATAATTTTGAAGTAATACCAGAAGAGTTCGGTTAATCGCATCCTTTTATTTGTTGGGCAAATCGTGAAATTAAGATGGTTTCAAACAAAAATTTTTTTTTTTATAACTTTTTCAGACCCAAATCTGACACTTTTAACAAAATAATTCATCGATCATATTCAATTTCATCTATTTTTTCGTCCCTATTTCACTCCTCCCCTTCTCTTATTTTTAAACTATTGAATATTGAATTTATATTATAAACTTATATGGATTTTTTTTTATTTTTTGCAGATGTCTCATGACTCGGGCCAATTAGGCAGCATTGGATGCTGCACTCTCATAAGTGCTCCCCCCCTTCTCTTCCTGTGTTGTGGTGAATTCACAGCAGCAGAGTGTTTTGAGACTACAAACATTGTGTTCATTGATATCAAGTACAAAAGACAAGAACTACAACAACAAAAATATTTTTTAATAACAAGTTCACTTTCAAGACTGATAGATAATTAGCAAGAGGACTGAAGTGTATAGTGCGTGCGTGTGTACATGAGTTCGTGTGTGCTTTTTTAAAAAAAAAAAAATACATAATAATGATGGCTGAAGAAGACCCTAAATCATCTGTGACCGAACAAGATGATGGAGAGGTATGCAACCAAACTTGCACTTTTATATTTATTCTTTTCATTTTCTTTCTTTCTCTTTCTCTCTCTCTTGACTTTTTCATTTTCTATAAGAAAAAACTCAATATTATTTCTCAATTTTATAAATATTTGCAAGGAGTAGTGGCTGAATTTAATTAATAAAGAGGAGAAATAAGGCAGTCGAAAACATATAAAGAATAAATATTCTTATTTTTCCGCCTTTTTTAATCAAAAATTTCGGCCGATTCTTCCAACCTTTATCATGACATGTGCTATGCTTGCCTCGGCTCTTGGCAACTCCTGACATAGTGTAGGTTGAGGGGCGAACATTTTGACTTCTGGTTTACTCTTGCAACGACGAATGTTCGCACCTGCAGTATATCAAGAGTTGCCAAGAGCCACTCTAAGCTCGAGGCATACATAGCACAAGTCCAAATGAAGGCTGAAACGTCGACAATTGTATTAAATAAAGCGGAAAAAGAAGAATATTTTTTTTTCTTTATATTCTGTCGGCTGCCTTATTTTTCCACATTATTATTTATAAATAGGCCTACTGTTTTTGCTATCTATATTTATTTGACGTTTCGAGTCCCTTCTTCAGGAATTTTAATCCACACATTTTATTTTAATAAATGAATATTTAAATGTGTTCACTTTAGATTTAAATTCATAAATTATTTTTTTTCTAATTTCCATTTATAAATACCACCCAATATAGTATAGTACGGATTAAATAAACCATAAATGCAAAAATATAAACAAACCATTAGACTTTATTTAATAATTTATAGTCTATTGGCTGTTGGGACTATTCAAACTTTACAAATTACACCTATAGCTTCCGGCGGGCGTTCAACCCATTATAAATATACAAAATTTATTTATATTATTACATATTTAAATTATAGTTACCTATTGGCGGCCTGGGGCAATTATTATGAATAGATAATAATTAAGAACACAAATAAAGATGATTCATATAAAGTTTTTTATAAAATTAATCAAATATAATTTAATATAAAGATATTTAACTTATATAACATGAAAATAAAAAATAACAGAATTGCAATAATTAAATCAGACAGGTCACCTGGTGCGGGCCCTAATTAACCATCCGGCTCACTGATTTTTAAATACAAAAGACTCTTATTCATCTATTCTTTTGTAAATTCATTTGCGGAAATAACTATTTGATTCCAGGATATTATTCCGTTATACAATAATTTATTTTGGTCCAAATGGGTTGCATTCACCTATGTTGTTTGACCTTGCTGTCGATCAGACGGGTTTTGCAAAATATGTTTGAAATTAGAGTATAATATTAAATTTTTTCAGGGAGGGCATTGTAATGTAGTGCTTGACATGAGGACATTGACCCCATAATTTCTATGTCTATTCAATAAAGGAAATAATCTTCAACATTTATACATATATTAATAAATTAACTTTCTAAACACTAGGCCTATATCACCGAGTTTTGCATCTTTATACGATATGTGATTGACTTAGAATTATTAAGTGGTTTAAACAGGAAATTTCTAGTTTTTTTTTTTTAAACTTTTAAAAGTAAACAAATCACTGCATTTAATTTATTCTATTCAAGACAAATACAAGGATAATAAAATATATTTCAAGTTGGCAAAGGATAGTGAATATATACAGATGATAACATCGCATTCACATCATCGTATTTTATGATAATGAGATTCTTAAATTTTATTTTTTTACAATTTTTCAAATTTCATTTTCTTCTTTCTTTGTTATTAATCGGAATTATTATTTTATTTTGATGGGGACGAAGGAATGAGCAGGCCCTTCTCACGGGCTGACGATTGAGTAGATGGAAGACTAGCATAAAGAGAGTATTAGCTTGGATAACTTGTTGCTATTCACATTATAGACCTATATACGTCAAACATCTGAGCCTCTGAAATTCATTTGAACTTACCAGCCCGTAATTCTTATCAAAATTTTTTATTTGTTTATTTAAAAACACATCGTTTTGGAAAAAATATTCGCCGACCACAAGTAAAGAGATTTGTTAATAAAAAGATACGAAAAACTAATTCTGATTAGAAAAATTGATTCTTTAGCTAAAAATTTAATCTTTTATATTATTTTATTTCACTAAGACGTCGCGGAGTGAAATCCCTTTTTTTTTGAAGATTTAAACCATTGTAGCTAGCGAACACCTAATCCGATCAGACTAAATCTGCAGTTGATGTGTGCAATCAGACTAATTGAATGTAGGCAGGGGCGTATATAGAAATTTTTTCGGGGGGGGGGCCCGAACTCAAAAATTTTTCTGCGGAAAATTTTTTTTTTTTAAGAAATTATATTTTTTCACACGAAATTTTTTGCAGAACATTTTTTCTTTTGTGGAACCAAAGTTTTCCGTCCTGCGGAAAAATTTGTTGTGCTGATGTCTGTATATCCCTATATATGTATATGTGTTTGGGAAATTTCGGGGGGCCCGGCCCCCTCGGCCCCCCCCCCTTAATACGCCCCTGAATGTAGGCTATAACAAAAGATTAATAAACTCTAGGATCAACTTTTGCTCAAGAAAATTTCCTTTCTTTGGCCACGGCAAGCCATTCAAGAGTTAATTTAATCTAAATATGGTTAGAAAGATTATTTCAAAATAAAAAAGTACTTTATTTTTCGAAATGACCTCTTTTTATCGCATAGACCCGCGGCGTGAAAGTCTTTTTTCATCGATCTTAATTTGGGGATCTTCCACTATCGAAATCCTCATGATGCTAATGAACAAATTTCGCACAATATTGTTATATGGAACGATAAATTAACTGTCTCCTTCGACTGAGTCATTTAGAAGAAGGCATAAATTATTTGAATTAAATGAAAATATAATTTATACTCAAATTTTTTCTAAGTTTATTATCATTTATCACCTGATTTTCCAAAAATATGAATATGATTATTATTATCTTACGTTTATCATGTTTATTATATTTTCGGTTACTTTTTTTTATTAAATTAAATAATACAAAGTAACATACAGATAGTATTAGATACGTGTATACAAACAATAATGATATAATCAACAAAATAGAGAGAGAAAGAAAAAAAAGAGAATAGATTTTTCATTACATTTTATTGTAATATGTCAAATAATATCAAATATATATTTGTTTTATATAAGTTTTGTAAATATAAAGACAATAAAATTGTATTTTGATGAAGAAAGAATATATTATTTAATCAAGCTAATCCGCCTGCTATGTATTCCGCAAAATTGAGTGAGAATGATAAAAAATTTTTGAAATCTTTAAATACTCAGAGACTCACATTTGGTGAATACGTGAATGGAAAACAACATTAGTTACCCAAGCTAAGACTGGCATTTCCTTTGTCCCGTTCATTCATCCTTGGCAACATTTATATAATATTTGTATTTTATAAATTTATGAAAAAAATTCATTTTTTTACCTTTCTTTTGTGAAAAAAGTCTACTGTTTGTTTTGACATAGACTTGGCATACACGAACTAGGAAATAGTGTACGAGTGTCAGTTTGGATGCCTAACTCCTGGGCGTTAAGAAATTTCCTTAACCATACATTAGTATCTAGTAAACCCATACAAAGGAAAACATTTCATTTGCTTACTAAATAAATTTATTTGAATATGTAGAAAGAATGAGCAAAACAGGTAAGTTTATATTTCAATTTATTATCAAACCAGGGCCGACGTTTGGGTCTCATATGAGCCAGGTTAATGTCATTCACTCTCTGTCTATGGTATGATAATAATAAATTCTGTGCATTAAACAAAGGCCCATATGTGACCGAAACGTCGGCCCTGGTTTGACAATAAAGTGAAATATAAACTAGCTGCTTTGCTCATACTTTCTTCCTATTTGAATAAATAAATTTAAATGAAGCAAATTAATGTTTTTTTCAGGTATGTGTCATGAACGAAAGTCAAAATTTTTTTTTTAATCTCCATCCTTTTGATATGATATTTTCTTTTCTTTTAATAGACACCTGAAGATTCGACTGAAACGTAACTAAACTAATAATTTTGTAAATATATATTATTTATTAAGAGGGCCAAACATGGATCCACCCATTTTGGAAATTTTGGACCTAAATATTAAATTGTTAAAAAAAAGTCAATGAAAGTAGTAATAATAATAAATATTTTAAAATAATCAATTTTTGATTGAAACTTTCAGTTATTATCAAATAATAAATAATTTTATTTAGTAATTGATAAGGTATTAATTATTTTCAATGTAATTTATGCTAGTTACTTATCGAAACAGTTGCCAAGGTCTTCAGGGCTTGATTTGTTTTGTTTTGCATCTTTTTACTTTCCTTTGCTTGTATTTGATATTTATAATCTGTATATGAATTTGGGGTCCAGGCATTCTTATTTAAGCCATTTGGTACCCAAATGCCAAGTACACCAAGCCCGAGGGCGTGAACATGATTAATTAAAAAGGCATGCAACCAGATCGATGAATTTACTAAAATTGTAGATTTGTATCCTTACACAGGCAAAATTCCATAAATGGTTTATTTGGAATCAGGAAGTTATTCCCGAATTTTTTTATTATCATAAATATTAAAAAAATTTTTAAAATCTTCTAAATTAAACACACTAAAAATATTCAGTTGTCCTTAAAAAAAAAATCTACAAAACAAAACTATTAAAATAAGTAAACCATGTAAACCTTGGCATCTTATCGCAAACTACCCTATCATAAATTACTTTAAAAATAATTTATTATTTGTATAATGTACATTTCAATGGCTACAAAATGGATTCTATCAATTGAAATCATTATTTATTTGTTATCAGTAGATATTCTGCTTCTCAAGTTTCTATACTTCTTCCACATCTCATCTCTATTGATAATTTCTTTTTTTCCGTTCTTGGTATAAACGTGACAGTAATATAAATATTTTTATTCAGACTGAAGATAATCTTTCGTCTTTGGCGAGTGGAGGAGGCGGCGGTGGAGATAAACGCCTTCATCAAGATTCACCACTTCTACCTCGAGTTGGATCACAGGTAAAAAAATAGAGATTATTTTTTTTTATAATAATTTTTATATAAGATATGATGGGGAAATCGGGACAAAACATGACGTTAAGATGTTTATCATGCATGTTTTTGTTTTATCATTATGTTTTTGATTCATTTATATCAATTAATTTTTTTCTTTTTTAATCAGATAGAACTGATTTATTTTATTTTAATTCATAGGCAAAACCTCTGGGCCGAGCCTCGACGTATGCGAGTTCGTTGAACCAACAGTGGAGTGTGAGGCAAGACAGTAGCAGGTAGGAGACTACAACAAAATAAAATTAACTAGTGCAATAATCAACAAAAATTTTAAAATTCACATTCAATAATGAAATCCAAATTTAATACTCATCTGATCCGGCACTGATTGTTATTTATTTTTATTTACTATCTGTATCAGTCAAAAGTATACATTCTCTAAAATTCTGACTCTTTCTAGCGAGCTTAGAGACATAATGATAATCAGGTCTATTCTCTAAGCAAAAACGTTAACTTTTAACATATGAAATCAGCATTTATTCATTTTAACACCTCCTTGCCTTAAGATGCTATTCTGTAAGCAAAACTTTAACGCCAAAGCTTTAACTTTTAGCAAAAGTGTTAAAAATTAATGTCATGTCTAGGGGATAGCCTATTTTAACGCCGTATTTAATGTATCAAAATGGCGTCTTTAACCAAAAAGTAAGGTTATGATTTTGACAGCTTTGAAATAAAAGCAACATGTTAAAACTTTGTTTAGAGAATATCATTTTTTAACGCTGGTATGCCAGATAGGTCTACTAATTGAGAATAACAAACAAGTTAATAATGCGAGAAGAGACTATCGTGGGGTCTAAAAACACGAACAAATCTTCATATGGATCGTTAACATCTGGTGCTAAAAAGTAATTTGCAAACGTCGCTGTTAAAACTTAGTTTAGAGAAAAGCATTTTTTTAACGCTGATGTTATTACTTTACTTTTTAACACCCAATTTATGATCTTAAATTTTAACGTCTGTTTTTAGAGAATGGACCTGAATATGTTTTTTTTTTTAATATATTAATTAATTAAAGCGTTTAAAATATTTAGCCTGTAGCAAGCCAATAATGTGTGAGTTGGTTGCATAGCTTAAAGGCACTTACAGTATTCTCTTTTGAGTTATGCGTATACTTTTGACTGATACAGATAGTATCTTCTATTTAGGTTTCATTATTTTTTTTTATTTTTCTTCTGGGCCATTAATAAATTTATTTATTTTCCATTTAGTGAAAGAACCTATCATTTTTAAATATTTTTTTGAATTATTTTAGTCCTACTAAAGAATATTCTATGTTACGCATACATATTGAGACGATGATAGAAAAAGCCAAGCCAGTCTAAATAATTGTTTTAATTAATATATTTTTATACTCTTGAAAAATGAGTCATTATTTCACTCTGGCATTCCCAGAAATCTACGCAATATTGATGCGCTCACCCCTTTCCGGGGATATTCCGGAGATATATAATTCTCCATGACGTCTTAATTTTAGGGGTGAGGCTGGGAGTTCTGTTCAAATATTAATCCCCGCCGCAGTATAATGTCCGATGTTGGATCATTTCTATCAATAATTTCTTCTACCAGTTTATGGAACTCATTTTATAGCGAGTTAGGTCAATAGAAAGATAATAAATATTTGTATAATCACATTACGAGCACCGTGGGTGCTGATTAATACAATACAACTGATTGGTGGCTCCCCATTGATGATCTCCAGCGTTTGCATTACTTTTACTTTCTCTTATATATATATACATGAAAAGGTACCAAATCTTCAATGGTTTAAATTTTCTGAAGTTTTATTATTCTCTAGTTCTTCATCTTATACTCATATGATGAAATATTCGATTTATTAGAATCGATGTATTTTATATAAAAAAATTGAAAAAACAAGACAAAGGTGAGATAAGAGAAAACAAACAAACAAACAAACAAACTTAAAACTGATTTTTCTCAAAACTAGATATTTTATAACCAAAATTTTAAAAATAAAAATTATAAAATGATAAAAAAATTCAAAAAATATCCGCTTGCTCAGCAGGATGTGTTCTGTACAGAAAGCATAAAAACTCAATTTTGACCCAGGTGAAGTTTTGGTACCTTTTCATGTGGCGCACATATATAGAGAGAAAGTATTGGATGCAAAATGTTCAAGATGTCAAAAATTCGGTGTCGAAATTTTGATGAAAATACATGTTTTGAGGTCCTCTGAGCCCAAAAAAGTGGTTTTCGCGACATGGTCTGTCTGTGTTCGGTGCTTTTAAGCATAAGAGAAATGAGCTGCGAGGTTGAAATTTTATATTTAACTTAGGTATCCTGCCGGACAGTTAAAATTAACTTTTAAACAAAGCGTACTTTACTGAAGTACTTTTTCAGTTTTTTTTTTTTCGATTTTCTCAAAATTTGGTTAGAAAAAATATTTTTTCGTGAAAATTGTTTGAATTACACTTTACTGTCGTACAATGAGGGACAATATTAAGTCCCACCCATGCGTTTTCTACTTGTGAATATTTCATTATTTAAAAAAAAACTGTTAGGGCTCAAACTTAGAAAATTTCCAATAAAAATATTCATTTTCTTTTATAAAAACAATGAAATAATCACAAGTAGAAAACACATGGGTGGGACTTAATATTGACGCACACTGTACCATCTATTGTAATAGTATTGAGACTAAAGCCCGGTAGTTAGGCAGCCCAACCGGCACACGGACACTAAAATTTCTTATCAATTTGAGAAATACCCTTTTCAAACTTTTTTTTAGCCTTTTTTATTAAAAAGGGTCGTTCGGCCTATTGGAAAAGCTATTTCTCACACAGATAAGAACAGGGCCGTTCCTGGGTAAGTTGTCGCCTCCGTGCCAGGTCATTTTTGGCGCCCCTCCCCCCCCCTAACTAAATTATGAAAAAAAATTTTTTTAAGTGATTAGACCTGTACTGATTTTCAAGTTTGGCGAATGCTACGGCAGCTTAGATTTTGATAATTCTTTCTTTCCTCCACGCGAACTAACACTATCCTCTTTTTCATAGAGAAGGAAAATAAAAAAATATTCATTAATAAAAAAAATATTTATTTATTCAAATTACCTCCTAGCTCAATTCTTTCATGATTTCAAATGAACTCTGTGTGTGTGTCTGCTTATTACTGAACACAGACGAAAACACAATGTTTAAATGAAAGCATAAAAGGATTGAGCTAGTAAGTTGAAATTTTATATTTAAGTTAGGCACCGTTTCGGACACTCAAAATAAGCTTTTGAACAAAATCGGCCAAAAAGTACTAGTACTTTACTGATGTACTTTTACAGTTTTTTTCAATTTTCTCAAAATTCGCTCCAACGATTTTTATTAAAATTCATAAATCAATTATTGTTTAGAAGCTCTTTAAAATGTATATTTTCATTTTGCCTTTGAAACCCTTAGTACTACGTACAGGGAGAGCTAAAAACATGTAAATATAAACAAATGAATTTGTGAAGCAAATTCATTCGTTTATATTTACATGTTTTTTAATGACCCCTGTATGATTTTGTTTTGAATTTTTTCAAATTTAACGAAAATTTTCTATTTCTTCGTTGATTATTTCAAAAACTATTCAGTTTTCGAAAAAATGTCAAAGAATAAAAGCTTTTTAAAATAGAGTAATTTATCATAATATAACAAAGATTCAAAATTTTATAATTTTTGAAAAAAACTTATTAGGTAAAGTACTACTTCCAGGTGAAGTATTTACTCCAAAAGTTGATATAAATCTAGAATTTTAGTGTAAGGAGTATATATCAAATTTCATCGATCTAACTGCTTGCCTTTGTAAGCCATCGTGTTCACACACACACACCAAGATATAATTCCAAAAGAATATACGAGAAAGTCTCGGGGAAGTCATTCATTCCCCTTTTATGTTTTTAAATAAAAAAGCTATTTAAAATTTACATTTATTTAACAATTTTTTTTATATTTTTTTGGAGGGGGGCGACATTCTTGTACCCGCGGGGGCGCCATTCAATATAGTTACGCCAATTATTTCAAATGATTGGCAGCCAATTCTTTTGAAATAAATTTTTCCCCTTGCGACGGACCAAGGACCCAGGCACGAAAATGCCCTTTGGCTTTGAGTCTCCGCCGTCCTTTGGAAGGCGCCCCCGTCGCCCTTTGGCCTTTCGTCTTCGCCTTCCTTTGGAAGGCCCCACTGGCGCCCTTTGGAAGGCGCCTCGGGCGCCCTTTGGCTTTGCGCCTTCGTCGCCCTTTGGCCTTTCGTCTTCGCCTTCCTTTGGAAGGCCCCACTGGCGCCCTTTGGAAGGCGCCTCGGGCGCCCTTTGGCTTTGCGCCTTCGTCGCCCTTTGGCTTTTCGTCTTCGCCTTCCTTTGGAAGGCCCCACCGGCGCCCTTTGGAAGGCGCCTCGGGCGCCCTTTGGCTTTGCGCCTTCGTCGCCCTTTGGCTTTTCGTCTTCGCCTTCCTTTGGAAGGCCCCACCGGCGCCCTTTGGAAGGCGCCTCGGGCGCCCTTTGGGACTGGCGCCTCCGTGCTGGCACGGAGTGCACGCCCGCCAGGAACGGCCCTGGATAAGAATAAACTCTTTGCAGGAAAATTAAATATTTTATTCGCAACCTTTTTTTTTAACTATTATAATGTGGTTATACTAACCCCCGAAAAAAATTGTTGATATCCTTAAAACCCGCTAGAAATAACCAGATCTGTATCATCAGTTGCCTATTAGCAAATGTTGAAGGCGCAATTTTTAAAACGCTAATTGTTTATGAACATTCTTAATCTCCCTCTCCAGCAGCTCTATCTCTCCTTATAGAGATGACTGCATTGTGATAAATTTTCACATATGATCTTCGGCCAAAGAGTACTAGTACTTTACTGAAGTTTTTAGATTAGAGCAGACCAAGATGACTTGGTTTAACAAGCAACTGACAAGTGAGAGATTTTTCTGTAAAGATTTCTCATTTGCTAGACAAATCTAATGCCAACTTGCATATACCGAGAATGTATATTTGGTCGAGGGTCTGGAGATCATGGGTTCTATTCCCGGGAGCCATAGACCGTTTAGTCCAACAAATATAAATACAAATTTGTTAAATAAATTCATTTACTACGCCTATTAATTGATTATTAGATTTTTATAATTGATAAATATTTATATAATCTTTTATTTAATTAAATTAGGAGTAATCTTTTTTTATCATATTATACTAATAACACTTTTATAAATCAAAGGCGGATATGTATGTATATTATTAGGTATCCAAAGATCTAAAGTTCCATTTCCATTTTTACTTTCTCTTACCTCTATATATGTTATTATATATAGAGAAAGTATTGGTTTTATGTCAAAAAATCGATGTCGAGATTTTGACGTTTTGAGGTCCCCTGCATCCAAAAAAGTTGTTTTCCCGACATGGTCTCTGTGTGTGTCTGTGAACAAAATATCTCAAGAACGAAAAGAGCTAGGAGATTGAAATTTTATATTTAAGTTAGGCACCCCTCTGGCACGTGATACGAAGCTTTTGAACAACATCGGCCAAAGAGTACTAATACTTTATTGATGTACTTTTTCATTTTTTTTTCGATTTTCTCAAAATTATCTCTAATGATTTTGATTAAAATTCAAAAATCATTTATTTTTTAGATGTCCTTAAATGTATTTTCCCATGTTTATAAATTTTACCTCTTGAATTCTAATATGTCGACGGAAACTTCGAAATAAAGTGAAAATGTACATCAGTAAAGGACTAGTACTTTTTGGCCGATTTTAATCAAAAGATTATTTTCACGCTCCCGGGGGGTGTCTAACTTAAATATAAAATTTCAGCCTTATAGCTCAATTCTACATATTAACATATATAGAGATAACTGGTCGTCCACATATTACGCCTTTTTTAACGATTGTCTAGTCCCCCCCCCCCATGTCACAGTAAGTCACATACAAACAAACCTTCCTACAAATATTATGTCACAACAGGGAACTACCCCCCCCCCCCCTCCTCCGGAATACAATTTTTATACAAAATTACCTTTTAATTTAATTAAAATCCATAATCAAATGACAAAATTTACCGTTTATTTACAATTTTCATTTTATTATCATTCCATTATTATTATTATTCAAACATACACATAATTCTTTACCTTAGTATATTCTAATTATTAGCCTACTTATAATTTGCTAACCCTCAAATAAGTTCAGACAACATTTGGGATAAAAATAACATAAATTAAATGAAAATCGAAAATTCTTTTCATAGCCAAGCCTTTAACGCTGTGACGTCACGATCAATGTTATACCATCCAATTAGCTGATTGATTATCGAAATTGTCTCGCTTTTATCTCTTTCAACTCCCTCCCTCTTCCACACCTCTCATTTTTTTTCTTAATAGTTTAACCAAGTTGTTGTCTACAAATAACTAATTTTCTAGTTAAATATTTTTTATTTGCTTGTTTCATGTATAATTGACAATTTGTTCATGAATTTTAAATATTGTTGCCTCTGTCAGGCGCCAAGTTATTTTGCCCCCTAGACAAAATTTCAGACCTTCTTATTTATAGGGACTTCATTGATGTTTTGCTGGAAAAATTTTTTGTTTTAATGTTCTTAAAAGCTTGGTGGTCTTCTCTAATACTAATATAGGCTTAGTGATATAGTAGACCCATTATTAATAGGATACTACACTATTATTATTTCTTGTTCTTAAATACTTGTTCTGATTCACTTTATTTAACAATTGACATTGTATACAGCTTAATCCTTTTGGTTAATTTAAGTTCATTCACTAAAGAATAGATCAAGGACAGTCGGAGATTTTAACACAGCGAGTATCGACTCTATTTATTATTTTATTTTAACTTCTCCGTCTACCCTTATATTCACAATTAGGGAGGCGAAATACTATTGCAAAATATGACATAATTTTATGAAATTTCGCAAAAGAATAGATAATAATAAAAATTATTAGATAAAAAAGTGAATTGGAATATGAGATTTGACTCTTAGTGCCGCTACCCTTTTATTTTTTACACGCTTGGATTAATAATTAATTAATCTAGGATTTATAATTAACCTTATTTCCACTTATCATTTAATCCCAAGATTATTATTTTATAAGATTACTCTTAATCCAACTCCAACTTTTTGACATTGATTTGATTGATAGTCGATTTTTTTCATCTCGTAACTCTACGTTTCAGACCTAAATTAGGTCAAAATCATAAAGAAAAAAATTGTAAAAAATCCAAATGGACTTTAGTCTTATTATCATTTGAATGTTTTTACTAAATCGATTCATATCTTTTTGTCCACTTGCCGAGATAATCCTATTTTCTAATGTTTTTAGAGTGGGATTTTCCACAAAAGCTCTATTTCAACTGATTTAATCATAATCAGTATGACTATAGAGACTCTCCATTCTCCCATTTTCGTTAATTTTGATAAAAAATCAAAACAAAATCATACAGGTGTCATTAAAAAAAGGGTAAATATAAACAAATTCATTTGTTTATATTTACCCTTTTTTAATGACACCTGTATGATTTTGTTTTGATTTTTTTATCAAAATTAACGAAAATTTTCTATTTCTTCTGTGATTATTTCAAAAACTATTCAGTTTTCGAAAAATGTCAAAGAATAAAAACTTTTTAAAATAAAGTATTTTATCATAATATAACAAAAAAATTGAAAATTTCAAAATTTTGGAAAAAACTTTTTAAGTAAAGTACTACTTCCAAGTGACGTATTTATTCCAAAAGTTGATAGAAATCTACAATTTTAGTGTAAGGAGCATATACCAAGTTTCATCGATCTAGCTCCTTTGGTTTTTAAGCAATCGTGTTCACACACACACCCAGACGTAATTCCAAAAGAATATACGAGAAAGTCTCGGGGAAGTCAATCCCCATATTTTTACTTTCTCGTATAGAGAAAGTTATGTAATCGTAAAAAAATTCGACTTCGAGATTTTGATGTTTCTCCACGTTTTAGACCTCCCTGAGTCCAAAAAAACCATTTTTGGCATTATGTCTGTGTGTGTGTGTGTGTGTGTGTGTGTGTGTGTGTGAACACGATTGCTTAAAAACCAAAGCAGCTAGATCGATGAAATTTGGTATATGCTCCTTACACTAAAATTGTAGATTTCTATCAACTTTTGGAGTAAATAAGTCACTTGGAAGTAGTACTTTACTTAAAAAGTTTTTTCAAAAATTTTGAAATTTTCAATTTTTTGTTATATTATAATAAAATACTCTATTTTAAAAAGTTTTTATTCTTTGACATTTTTTCGAAAACTGAATAGTTTTTGAAATAATCAAAGAAGAAATAGAAAATTTTCGTTAATTTTGATAAAAAATCAAAACAAAATCATACAGGTGTCATTAAAAAAAGGGTAAATATAAACAAATTCATTTGTGAAACAAATGAATTTGTTTATATTTACCCTTTTTTTAATGACACCTGTATGATTTTGTTTTGATTTTTTATCAAAATTAACGAAAATTTTCTATTTCTTCTTTTGATTATTTCAAAAACTATTCAGTTTTCGAAAAAATGTCAAAGAATAAAAACTTTTTAAAATAGAGTATTTTATTATAATATAACAAAAAAATTGAAAATTTCAAAATTTTTGAAAAAACTTTTTAAGTAAAGTACTACTTCCAAGTGACTTATTTACTCCAAAAGTTGATAGAAATCTACAATTTTAGTGTAAGGAGCATATACCAAATTTCATCGATCTAGCTGCTTTGGTTTTTAAGCAATCGTGTTCACACACACCCAGACATAATGCCCAAAAGAATATACGAGAAAGTCTCGGGGAAGTCAATCCCCATATTTTATAAAGTAATTTAAATCTCTTGACTGATTGAGTTGAATTTTTGTAGGGAAATAATGTGAAGTCATAAACAAAAATCAAATTATTCGTATGAAATTTTTTTTTTTTTTAAATTACGAGTATATAAAAAGTGTTTCAAAATTTTTAAATGAGAATAACTAAAAATACTAAAAATATGAATTTTAATTGATATAATACTGTTATAATTTAATTTTGAACAGTCAATGATGACGTTGGGTGGACGATTATTCTCATGTAATAATATTTATTTCAGTGGCCTAGCGAGGGGGAGGGGCTGCATCATGCTCCGGGCGCTACTCACTAAGGGGCGCCAAATGGTCAGCAAAACAAAAAATCGCTGGATAATTTTGTCTCAAATTTAAAGCCTAGCTTGAGCCTATGACTTTATTTATTTATTAATTTGCGAGTATATTTTACATAAAATATTAGATGGGGGGGCGCTAAAAAGGTATTGTGCTCCGGGCACGAGATAAGCTCGCTACGCCACTGATTTATTTATTGTATATTTTTTAGGGCTGATGATGATGATTCCATGACCGAAACTGCAACCTTGCAAGTAGCCGTCACCTAATAAATTTTATAAAAAAAGAATAAATTAAATTTTATCTTATTTATTCTTGTTACCCTGTATCTCGATCTACAATTATCAAAGTAACCTTCGTTCTATGAATAAAAAAAAGACCGCTATACTGAAATGAATAAATTGTTCACACGATTCTTTTCCTAGACTATAATTTCACATTAGGAATTTGTAAATTCCGTTCAAAAATTCAAATTAATCTGTTAAACTGTGACAGAGATATAAATTAACTGGTATATGGCGAAAGAAGCGTTTCCGAACATTGAGTGGATTGTGGAAACCTTTTTCTTTATTTTGGCCAATGAGCCTATAAACACCACCTCTGAATTACCTCCAAGTATTTATTTAATTTATTATTCATTATTTATTAGAGTCTCTCTCGTTTTTATTACGTTTCCTGGTTTGGCTAGTGCCTAGAGATATTTTTATTTCGTTGGTCTTCGATTGATTTCAAATTCGACGATTTTAATTAAATTTAATTAAACAATATTAAATAATATCGACAAATATAATTTTAATTTATGAGTTTCTCAATTATTTATTTACCTCGATTACACATTTCTTATTAGATTAATATTACCACCGCAAATTAATTGAAAAGAAAGTAATTTTGTTCTCACTATTTACGTATAATCTGCATTGTAATGGACTTCCCAAGACAAACATTAAATTTTCAAAGATGATTCAGTCATATCAAGATTAGTTTGATTAGATTACTGTTTAAAAAATCTGATGTGACTAGTCGCACATCACTTTCTCTTACCTTCGTTAATCGAAAGTTGTGTTCTGTGCTAGTCTCACCAGATTTGTTTGTGTCGAGATATATTTAGTTTCCGGCGATATATTAGAATTCAAGATATAAAATTTATAAACATGGGTAGGGGGTCTGGCAACGGAGAAGAGCAACAGTCACCACAATCGTTGCAGTTAAGCAATGCCAAGCGCGGCGAAAGCTCGGGATTGGTGACCCCAAGCAATCAGTTTTTTGTTAGCAATTTTGATCATTTTCTTCAAAAACTTTTAAAATTATTTTTGATAAATGGATAGAGGTATAATTAAAAGTGCCGTAGTCAAGGAGTGGAGATGTAGAAATTTCCCCCCCCCTCCCTGCTCGCAAAAAAAAAATACTAAAAAAATATAATAGAGAAAGAAAATTTTTTAAATGCTGTTAGAAATTATTTTAAAAAAACTGAATGCCACAGCTGAAAAAAAAATTTCTCACTAAATAATCACAAATAGTTTTAATGCATTTTGCATAAAAATAGGTATTTTTTTATGAATCGCAATAACCTATCTTAAGTTTTATATTTTTGAATGTAAAAAAAAAAAAAAAAAAATAGATAAAACAGAGCATTCGTATAAAAATGGAGAGGGAATGGAGAAGGTCGTCGAGGAGGGGAATAAATGAGGAGTGGGGATGGGATCGCTTATAAAGATGTAAGTAAGAGAAAAAAAAAATACTTAATGTGATGATGAGATTCCAATAGAAGAGTAGAAGCCTATCTCTTTCTTTCTCTTTTCCTTCAATGTAGTCTTTTCAAGTGAGTAGAAAGATTTTTTCTTTTTTTTATTTAATTATTTGTATAATAATTCATTAATATCTAGTTTTTTCCACTGATAATTTCAAGTAAAATTAAAGTGGAAATATGAATTAAAGATTAAAGTAATTAAAATTATTTAAACATCTTTCTACTTACAAAAATGTTAGTATTTGATGAGCTTTGAGTCAAAATTTAGTTTCTGAATTTACATAATCATTGGTGATGGCAAAATTGTATTGTACAATATTTCTTTGAATGTTTTTATCACAATTAGACTAAAATTTTATTAAATTAATATTTGGCATTTATTAATATTTTCTCTTACCTATATACAGTGTGTTTATATATAAAGAGAAAGTATTGCGATTAAGTCAAAAATTTGATGTCAAGATTTTGATGGGTAACCGTGTTTTGAGGTCCCCTAAGTCCAAAAAAGTGGGCCCCGCAAATGGTCTGTCTGTCTCCGTGTAACGATTTTAAGCTAAGCATTAAGTAATTGAGCTACGGAATTGAAATTTTACTATATTGGAATATTTAAGATAGGTGCCCTACCGGAGACTCAAAATAAGCTTTTGAACAAAATCGGCCGAAAAATACTAGTACTTTACTGAAGCACTTTTTCAGTTTTTTTCGAATTTCTTAAAATCGGCTTTAACGATTTTGATTAAAATTCAAAATTCAATTATTTTTTAAATGCTCTTTAAAAAGTATATCAGTAAAATTTTTCGTGAAAATTGTTTGAAGCACACTTTACTGATGTAATATTTCAGATTTTTCAAATTCACTTCCCGGCTCTTCCTTCCATAGAACCAATGTTAAATCCCTATGGAGATTTGCTTGATAATTTCGATTCAAAAGGGGGTCCCCTTTGAAACTTTTTATACATTTTAAAAAATTTCGCCCAATTCTTAAGAAATTTTGTATTTATCTATCTATTCTGTATAAAATATCCAAATATTAGAATTAAAATTTTGAAAAATAACCATCGTTTATTTTAAGCAGTCCACATTTAAAACGCAAGTTTGTAATTAAGGTGCTATGGGAAACTAAATATATCTCGACACAAAATAATCTCGTGTGACAAGCACAGTACACTACTTTTTATTACCGAAGGGTAAGAGAAAGTTGTGTGCTGTGCGACCAGTCACACCAGATTTTTTAATATTCTTTCAATTCAATAAAATTTAAATTTACTTTTTTTAAGTGTTAATAATTCTATATTCTTTGATGCATAATATAAGCATCTTATCCAAAGAATATACATACCTCTCTAGCGAATTGGATACGTATAGGTGTATCATTGCTTACATAAATAACATTTTACTATATTTATATTTCTCCAAACAATTTGAATAAATACGAAAATTTGGATAAAATTGCTCTAGTTCCTTGCTCTACCTTAAATACCAAAATGCTTTGATAGTTAACTTTAAAGTTAATAAACAATTAGCAGTGGTTAGCATCATTGATTAGATTAGCATTTGTTGGTGAATAGAGGTGTCCTCGACCAGAGAGACCCGTCAACCATCCAGGATGATGTCAACGCAACAGATGGCTATCATGGAGTCGCCCAAATCTCCGACGTCCTTGTCCTTCACCAGTGAGACTCGTACTCTCTTAGCAAGGGATTCTTCGGCTATGATCATTCCTGCCAACAATAGCCATATCCATAAGCCAGGACATCCTTCTTCAGGGAGTTTCTCCAGGTCTCTAGGAAATTATGTTTTAATTAACGACCTTAATAAATTATAACTACTGAAAATAAAGCCATTTACCTATCTTCAATATTAATTAATATATCATATCATTATAAATATATATTAATAAATTTTTTGTTGCCTCACGGTTTCAGTAAAATTAATTTTTAATTTCTCTATCCTGAAGTTCTTTCAAATTCATTCTTGAAACAGTCCGATCCAAACAGTTCTATCAATCTTTCAATTTCATCCCATTAATTTAAAACTTTTTTAAATACTGAATAATTATGGAATTTCATATTTGCTGAAAATGACTTTTCTAAATATTTTTTACCAATTCATACATCTTAATTCATAATCAGATGGCGAATATTTGTTTAAATTCTTCATTGATTGGTTCTTTCACTATTAGCTAGCTTATAAACTTATATTTTTAAGAAAATTGTTTTTTTTTTTCTTAGGATTTTACTAAAAAAAATTAATTGTTTGCAGAAGTCGCTATAGAGGCGGCCCCTCAGGTGGAGGAGGTTCGGGAATGCGCAAATTGCGACGACGAGCAATTCTTAAAAATGGCGAATGCAACGTGCAACAGCTTCGAATCTCACACAGAAGACTTAGGTATCTCCAAGTAAGTGTTACACATACAATACACATACGTTCAGCAATCAGAGCTGTAGACAGAAAATATTTTCGTAGGAAGGGTTTTAATGATCCCAGAGATAATCCGAATGAATAAATTTTAAACAATATAAAATATTTTTTATAATTTCCTACAGAATTTAAAATTTTAATAGCATGTTTCTCTTTATTTATAATTTTTCACGATTTCGGGAAGGGGGCGTTTTTTGACCCTTATATTCCTTCCCTTGGCTACGACACTGATTGTAATAAATTAAATTAAAAGTGAGTTATGTAGAGGTGGAGGCAGCCAAGTATTAATGCTCTGAATGATTTTTACTAATTAGCCGCAAAGGTGTCGGTGCATTTATTATGTACAGTGAGGGACAATATTAAGTCCCACTCAAGCGTTTTCTACTTGTGATTATTTCATTGTTTTTATAAAATAAAATGAAAATCTTTATTGGAAATTTTCTAGGTTTGAGCCATGAACGTTTCCATTAAAAAATATATAATATTTTTTTAAAAACAATGAAATAATCACAAGTAGAAAACGCATGGGTGGGACTTAATATATTGTCCCTCACTGTACCATCTCAGTCCATTCTAAAATATATACATATAAAATTTAAAAGTACCTAATAAATGCACCGAAACGTTACCGGCTAGTTAAAAGCATTCAGAGCATTATTTTTTGGCTGTCTCTTCCTCTACACATCTTTCATTAAATATCTACAGCCATTACTTTTACATCAATTAAAAGAGCGTGAGCTTTAGGACCTAGATGGGATTGCGGGGCAATGGGCTGATCTTGTAGTTAGCCACATCATAAGGCGGCAACATTTGGCCATCTTGATGGTGTCTGCAAGACTTCATTAACTTTCATTGTTTAAAATAAAATTTTATCGGGGATAGGGAGTGGAAATTGTGAGACAGTAAATTTGTTTTTGAAATTTGTGATTAAAGGAAAAAATTTATAATTGTATTTTTGATGTACTTACAAATATACCTTTTTGTCAAGACACTACTTGGTCCTTTAATGGCAGTCCAAGCATTTGGACTTTGGAAAGTAGGCACGAAATTGGTGGAATAGGGGCAGTAGCGGAATAATGCAATTTTGTGGGGGGGGGGGGGTTTTTTTTTTTTTTTTTTTTTTTTTTTTTTAATCTTTTTTTCGGTATCTACGTCTTTTCCCCTCTTCCTCTTTATTAATATATATAATATAAAAAAAATATAAATAAAAAAAAAAAAAAAAAAAAAATTATTATTTTTTTATATTTATATATTTTATTTCTTTTTTTTTCTGTTGGGGGGGGCGGCCCCCCCCGCCCCCCGCCCCCGGGGAGAGGGAAACAAAAGACAAAATCAAAAGCCATTTTTTTGTTCACTTAGCGAATTTAAAAAATTGCAAATAAAACAAATTCCCCCATTAACATTTTGTTTTCAATCATTTATATTCATCTAAATTTAAATGAAATCGCCTAAAAAAAATTCAATAATCAATCCCATATATTTTTAACTCTTTTGATAGTAATCCACACAATTTCTTGTTTTAGGATATTTTCACAACCCTGGTGGACACGCAATGGCGCTGGACGTTATTGGTGTTCGCACTTTCATTCATCCTCTCATGGCTGGGTTTCGCTGTCATCTGGTGGTTGATTGCGTTCACACATGGTGATCTCGAACCTGAACATCTAGTGCCAGATAGTGGCTGGGAACCCTGTGTCGTTAATATCTTCAGCTTCGCTTCGTGTTTCTTGTTCAGTGTTGAAACACAACATACCATCGGTTATGGTTCTAGGAGCACTACTGAAAAATGTCCAGAAGCTATCTTCATCATGTGCCTTCAATCTATCTGCGGAGTGATGATTCAGGTACTCTGATTTAAGCTAAAATAAATTCCATTAACTAATAAACCACTTTATAGTAAGAAGTGAAAAAATTACATAAAATCAGATATTTAATAGGTTTTATAATTTATTAAATTCACGTTTAAAGAAAACAAATTTAATTCAATTTCTCTGACAAAAAAGCTGTCATTATTCTCTGTATGTGTGTGTGTAATTAATTATTTTTCTCAAGGGTATGCCTTTAGGAAAAATATTAGTTATGAAGATAATATATACAGGAAGTTTTTTCCTATTGTAGGTTATTCGGCAAATAATTGAATAAAGATCACTTTATAATTTTGTTGAAAATTATGAAGGAAAGTTAAAAAGGTGGGTAGGAAATTAGAAAAATCTTTTTTATTACTGTCTAACAGTATTCTAAAGTAGATTTGAGCCCATTTCTCCTGCTGACTGAAATAGCATTCTGACTGAATTCAAATGACCGAATTCTGTGCTGTGGTCCAGTGGTAGGGCATCTTCTTCTGTCCTCGCCATTATTAATCCCCCGGTGCGGGGTCGGCGGACCTTACCCTCCCCCTCCACTCTTCTCTACCCAATGCTGTTGTCTCCGACAGGCCAAGCTCGGTCATGTCTCTCCTGACCCGATGAAGCCAAGTCATCCGGGGTACTCCTCTACTCTCTACTACTGTCGTCCGAGGAGTCCCATGTCGTACGCCGTCCTCGCCACGCCACTACTCTCTTGGCGTACGACATGTCCAGTGGTAGGGCATACTGAGTACAATCCGTGGTTCCACTCCCGCCGGCACCCTATCTTTTGTCGGCTATTTGATTTAATAAATATTAAATTGATGAAGTAACTGCGGTTCATTGAGGTCTAGTTGAAACAACCTTCATCCCAGAATCCAAAGAATTTTATTAAATTTTATGTTTAAGGCTGGACGCACACGGTCGATTTTTAGTCGAGCAATAGTTTAATTTAAAGCATTAAGTTCAATGTACAGTGAGGGACAATATTAAGTCCCACCCAGGCGTTTTCTAGTTGTGATTATTTCATTGTTTTTTTAAAAGAAAATGAAAATCTTCATTGGAAATTTTCTAGATTTGAACCATCAAAGATTCCATTAAAAAATGTATTATATTTTTTAAAAAACAATTAAATAATCATAAGTAGAAAACGCTTGGGTGGGACTTATCCCTCACTGTACATGCGCACAAGGCAGCTGCAGATCAACTCGATTTTTTGATGCATTATGTCCATCGACTAAAGTATCGCTCGACTAAAAATCGACCGTGAGCGCCAGCCTAACAGTACTTCGATCTTTTCTAGTTACGGGAAGATACCCATTTTTTCTTTTTTGTAATATTTTTTTTTTTTACCTCAGAACACTTAATTATCTTATAATCTTTATTCATGTTTTCCTAAGTTTATTATCATCTTGCATTATTAATTTTTTTTATTAATTATTGACTCTTGTGATTTTTTTTCTATAATTTCACTACAATATATATTTAAATTATCATGCAAGACAAATCTATTACTAGGAATGTTATCGCTTATTTCTCCAATTAGTTAATAATATTCTTTAATTAGTATGTTTTTTTGAAAATTATTATCACAAAAATCAACATGTCAATTTATTATTTTTTCACTTCAAACAATTATAAATTGCAAAATTTTTATGTAGACTTTCTTTTTTTTGATTAAAAATGCATAAATAAGTGCTGAGTAATAAGATTTATCTTTTAAAAATGTTCAAATAGCATTCTAATTTAATTTTTTTTTTTTAATAATTATCAATATAAGCATAAATTTTATTCAATTAATTTCATTTTCGACTCTTGGAGTTTTATATTTATGTTTATATTTAAGTAATATTGATATATACAGTATATATAAGATGCCTATGGCTAGAGAGAGAGTAAAATTTTTTTACCTGAGTTCATTAAGGGTTTTATCCTCTATATGTATATATTTATTTTTAAATTTTGAGTATACTGATGGCATCTGAGGAGTCTCGACTGCTGGTCCCTTTTGACCAGCCATCCTTGATTCTGCCTTGCTTGACATTGCTTGACTGCACTGATCTTGATCGTTATTATTGACAGAACTCCCGGCCAAAGCAATTTGTTTTGGACCCACTATCTGCAGAATTTAGTATAGAAATATATTTTTGCCATTGGGTAACAATAATCATCAATTTTCATTAATTATTAAATTAAAAAAAATTTGATTCGAAATTTTATATTCTATTTCTTTGTTTAAATATAATATTGATTAAAAATAGATAAGAACAGCTGTTGACCTTCTCTAGAATGTTTCATTAATAACGAGTAAGAAAATTGTGATAAGACATATAAATAATCACGAAGGTTTAGAAAGTTTTATTAAAGTAAATACAGCATTAAAAAATGTCTTACTTAATTCAAGGATTTTTCTCTTTTTTTTCTAACTTTATCATTTATTTATATGCATGTATAAGTGTATAATAAATGTATAAAAGATAACGAATGAAGTTTGAATGTTAAATCTTCCGATTTTGTTTATATATTAATAATTCATTTAATTTTAATATGAACATACATCAAAATGTTATTTACTGCCCCATAGATTTTAACCGACTTGATTAAATACTCGGGTGAATTCCCGCTTCCTTCCTCATGAGCGTTTAATTTAAAAGCTGGTAATTTTTTGAACTTGAACGATAGTCACCTTGATTTGAATGTCGCTAATTGGTGCATCAAACTATACATAAGAGATTCTAATTAGATTAAATATTATATGCTTGTAGTCATAGACGTCGATTTTTCTCATCGGGGAAAGGGGCAATTTTGTTTAAAGGTTTTTTTTCGGCATCTGAAGCCCGTGAACCTTGACTCAGAGAGGACATTAGCTTCACGTGCCTAGGGTCCCCTCGCTTCCCGTTCCAAGCGAGAAAGATTTATTTCATTTGAATCTTTTGAAATAAATAGGGATGGGGTCTAAATGGCCTTAGATTGTTATTTCATAGGATTTATCATAAAATATTTTTTAAGTCAATATAATATAAACCTTGCTCTACCCTCCCTGTCTTCTTTTGGACAATTTCATTTGTGCTTTTTCTCATTTGATAATTTCATTGTGTTTTTTTTTTTTTTTTTAATATGGAAAATTTTTAATTCCAATAAAGATTTCCATCTTATTTTATAAAATACAATGAAATAATGACATGAGAAAACCCATGGGAGTGCTTTGATATTGTCTCACTACTATGATAAAAAATTAATAGTTTAAGGTGCAGAGGAAATATTTGGTCATTTTATTATATATTTTAAACACATAATCTCTCACACAACTAAATTCTATAATTTGAAAAGAAGTTAACATAATTTATTTCTCTTTGTCACTAGGCATTTATGGTCGGCATCGTGTTTGCAAAATTAGCAAGACCTAAACAGCGAACTCAGACTCTCCTATTCAGTCGAAACGCCGTAGTCTGCCAACGAGACGGCGCCCTATGTCTCATGTTTCGTGTTGGTGATATGAGAAAATCACATATAATCGGAGCCACCGTCCGGGCGCAGCTCATTCAACACAAGACCACCAAAGAGGGCGAAGTCATTCCTACTTTCCAGACTGAGCTCAAGGTCTACAATAATGAATAAGGCTATTTTCTAAATTACTTATACAAACACTATATTTTCATGATTATGAGGATTTTCTTATAAACTTGCTAATGTTCTTTGAATAGCAAAAAAAAAATGAATTAATCTTAATTCTTCAAAAGAGCGTGTGAAAAATATTAAATTGATGAAAACAAAAACACATTCAGGTCTATTCTCTAAGCAAAAACGTAAACTTTTATTTCTCCAAGCTAAAACGTTAACTTTTAACATCTGTAAACAACATTAATTCATTTTAACTCCTTGCCTCAAATAGCTATTCTGTACACAAAACTTTAAAGCCAAAGCGTTAACATTTAGTAAATGGGTTAAAAATTAATGTCATGCCTAGGGGGTGCCTTTAATATTTTAACGTCGTATTTAATATAAAAATGGCGTCCTTAACTTAAAAAGTATGGTTATGATTTTGATAGCTTTGAAATAAAAGCAACATGTTAACGTCGCTGTTAAAACTTTGTTTGAAGAATAGCATTTTTTTAACGCTGATTGTTTTTACATTACTTTTTAACACCCATTTGTTGATTTTAAATTTTAACGTCTGTTTTTAGAGAATAGACCTGATTATGTGTTTATTAAAGCTTTTGTAGATTGTATTATTGTTATTATGGGAGTTTTTAACATTTTGTTATTAATTATTTATTAAAAATATAAATACTGTACAACGTTTCGACTGCTTATTCTGCAGTCGTTTTCAAGTACTGTGCACTCGCTCCGACTCAAGTGACCTACTTCTAAGGGACCGTTACCTGCATTTTATACGGTCCTTTGGAGGATAGTTCACTTGAGTCGGAGCAAGTACACAGTACTTAAACACGACTGCAGATTAAGCAGTCGAAGCGTAATTTTTTAGTAAATAATTAATACAAAATGTGGTCTATAATTAAAAACTCCCAGAATAATAAAAACACTTTATTTAGTGATGGCATACACTACTTATTTATTGAATACTATTATTTAATTCTAACAATTAGAAAATATTAAACTAAAGGTTCAAAAATACGTTAATTATGGAACCGCTCTTTTTAATTTAAGTTTTTTTTTTACACGTTTTTAACTCAATTTATTCCAACAGGTGGGAACTGACGGAGGTGCAGAAAATCTGTTTTTCATTTGGCCTATGACAGTGATCCATCGCATTGATATGGAATCTCCTTTATATCGAACATCAGCGGCGGATATGCTTGAACGAGATCGTTTCGAGATCGTGGTCATCCTTGAAGGAACAATAGAGTCTACCGGACAGACTACACAAGCGCGTAGTTCCTATCTACCTAACGAAATCCTCTGGGGACATCGATTCGAACATCTTGTTCATTATAACAAGGTGAAGATAATAAATAATTTTTTATATTATTTTGGAGATATTTGGAAGAAGATAAATTAATTAACTTTTATTTTAAGTCATAAATATTCAACAATTTGAACAACAAAAATGAAATTATTTTTCTCTTTTTAGTTCATTTTATATAAAAGCATTTTTTTTTTTTTTTTTTTTTTTAAGTTTTTTTTCTTATACTATTTTATTTTTTGTTTAATATTATAACTCTTGAGTAAGAAACTTTTTAAAATTATTAATTAAATTTATTTTTAGCTTCAACAATCTTACGAAGTTGACTATAGTCGATTTAATAACACTAAACAAGTGGATACACCTTTATGCAGTGCTCATGAACTCGCAGAATTTTATAGACTTCAAGAGGAACTCCTTCCAACAAATGGTAAGTTGGGATTATTTTTTTAAAATAATATTACTAATTGGGTTTTTCTAATTCAAGGTTTTAAAAAGGTTATAAAACAAATATAACATATACTGTAAATAAATAAATTAAAACTACAGTATTTTAACAATTGAAGTGTTTATTAAAATCTTTTCTATTCTTTAAATTAAAATTGCCCTCGGGGCATGGTGTAGAGGTTAGCGGGCTAACCTCATATACCAAACGTCGCGGGTTCGGACCCCAGGCAGTCCGATGATTTTTGGATTAGATACCAAATGGCTTAAATAAAAATGCCTGGACCCCAATAATATATAAATTCTTAAATAACGGTTATCGTCTAAGTCTTATATGGCCTAAGTTGCAGAAAAGACTGTGTGAATGTGTGTGTGAATGTGAGTGTGAATATTTAAAAAAAAAAAAAAAACAATGAAAATTAAATGAAAGTTTTTTTTTTTTTTTTTTTTTTTTTAAATATTCACACTTTTTTCTCATTCGCTCTCACACTCACTCTCACATTCACACAGTCTTTTCGGCAACTCAGGCCATTTAAGACTTTAGACGATAACCGTTGAAGTAATATATATATATTGGGGGTTCAGGCATTTCTATTTAAGCCATCTGGTATCCAAATGGCTTAATAATAATAAATAAAATCATCGGACTGCCTGGGTCCGAACCCGCGACTTTTGGTATAGGAGGTAGGCGCTCTACCTACTACGCCAACTCGGGGGCAAATGAAAGTTTAATAAACACTTCATCTAATTATTATATCTTTACATTTATCGACCTCATCGGCACTTAAATATTCCTAGTTCTTGTATATATTTGTGAGTGTGTTGTTTACGTTCCATCTGTATGTTGTGTGTTTGTGTTTGTCTTATAGAACTTGTGAGCGTTGAGAGTCCGCCTTGTGTTGGGGGCCCTGGCCCTTTTGTCACCACCAACATGGTTTTGCCTCCTCCGACTTCTACATCTCAAGATTCGGCAGATTTAGCCGTATAAATATTCATTTTCTTATTCATACGACATCAAATATAATTCATCAACTTTTTTTGCTCACACATATGCATAGGTTTGAATTTTTTTTTTATTTTTAAGATTTGCATGTTTATTCTTAATTATAAGGGAAATGCTTTGTTAACTATTAATATTATAATTTTGGGATTATTTAATTTTTAATATTTATTTTGCTTTTGGTTTCTCATATTAATTATTTTTCTTTTAAATATGGTTTTTCAGTAAATATCAATAATATTAAGATTTTAAAATTTCTATCATGAAAAATGTTATATATTTCTCTACAAACAGACGAATCATTGCCCATTCCCAAACTTATCTCCTCTTTTTTTTACTCTCTCTTACCTATATATGTATGTAATATATAGAGAGAAAGTATTGCAATCATGTCAACAATTCGATGCCAAGACTTTGATGGAAATAGATGTTTTGATGAAATAGATTCCTTGAGCCCAAAAAAGTGGTTTTCACAATATTGTCTGTCTGTGTGTTCAATTTAAACCATGAAGGAATTGAGTTTCAAGATTGAAATTTTAGTTAGGTGCCCTCCCGGACACTCAAAATAAGCTTTTGAACAAAATCGGCCAAAAAGTACTAGTACTTTACTTGAGTACTTTTTCAGTCTTTTTTCCAATTATCCAAAATCGGATCTAACGATTTTGATTAAAATTTATAAATCAATTATTTTTTAGTAGTCTTTAAAAAATAGTATATCAGCAAAATTTTTCGTGAAAATTGTTTGAAGTACACTTTACTGATGTAATATTACAGTTTTTCAAATTCATTTTTCGGCTCTTTCTTCCGTAGGGCCCATGTTAAAACCCTTGCATGTTAATTTCGATTCACAAGGGGGTCCCCCTTTGGAACATTTTACACATTTTCAAAATTTTTTTCCAATTATGAAATTTTGAATTTATTTAGGTTTCTCTTTTGTGTATAAAATATCCAAATATAAGTTTAAAATTTTGAAAAATAACCATAGTTTATTTCAAGCAGTCAAAACTACACAACTTTCGATTACCGAAGGAAAGAGAAATTGAGCGACCATTCACACCTGATTTTTTTCTTTTCTATTTAATTTCCATCAAAGCATTCGCTGATTTTAAAATTAAATAACTCAAAAACAAAGATCGATAGAAGATTGAAACAAAAGGTATACTATTTTCGAAACTTCTGTACCAGATTTTTTCAGCTTTCAAAATTAACATGCTGTACCTTTTGATTTATTCTTTTTTGTATTCGAGTTATCCTCAGATGTTTATTTATAAATATCCAAAACGATCCATTTATTATTATTAATAATACAATTTTCACAAATTATTAATTTTTTTTATAATAATAATAATATTAAACATTTTATTACAATATAATAATGGATGAATTTCGATTTTTTAGATGGAGTCGTCGTCCATTCGCCTACGCGAGTGCATCTGCATCCACCACCCGCGTTGCATCATCCGCCGCAACATCTTGCATTTCATCATCATCACCCTCATCGTTTCTGGGCTGACGAGTCGCATAGTGCACCCACCACGCCGAGAATCTCATCACGCAAATATGACCAACCTTTTGCACCTCCTTCTCCTTCACTTTTAGTTTAGTAAGTTTCCCTTCCTCCTTAATTTATCTAATAATAATTTTTTTTTTCTTAATTTAAATAAAAATTTTACATTTTCATTCCATATCAGTAGAAAAATAAATAAAGACTGTCTTATTAAATAAATGAAAAATAATTTTCATTTTTGATGATCTGTTAATAAGAAAATCAATTCATTTTTCCGCCGCGGTTGTCCGAACATTAAAATAGCGTTTATTAATTACAGAAAATATTGAAATTTTTGCATGTTATTTTAATTAGATATTCAGTCATAATCATAAAAATAAAACCAGTTTTTAGTAGTTTTTGTTTAATAATTTTTTATCAATGAAAATAAATAATGTGAATGTAAAAGTTTCTCATTGTTATTATTAGATCATCATGAACATATTTGAATTCTGGTGTTTAAGATAAATGAACTGAATGTGAAACCTACGCTAATCTTTGAGCATTCTGATCAGAACCCCTCCGAAAGGGGACCACTAGTAACCCAAAATCTTCCAGAATGAATACTAAAAAAAAAAACACTTTAAATGAGATTAATATTTATAAACTCGCTCAAATATATCCTCATAATTCCACACTATTTAATGGGCTCAATTCCAATTTAATTAGGTCTAATATTCATTAACCTAATATTTATATTAAAAATGGTGTTATTTACGCCAAAATTTTAGAAAAAAAAAATTATATAAATTCTTTGATGGAAATTAGATTAATATATTTTTTATAATTATTTATTATTAAATAAAATGGAATTTGTATTAAAATAGAAGAAAAATTTGTAATGAACAATACTAACAAGTAAAGAAAGGATTTTATATCAACAACAATTTTTGTTGTCAAACCCTTCTCTTAAAAAACATTAAAAAGCCTCAGGAGTGATGTGAAATCTCCCATGCAAATTTATTTAAAAAAAAATTAATAAATTTAAAATTTATTAATTAAAAAAGTGAAATAATAACTAAGTGTATTAAGAGAAATTTTATTTATTTTTAAAGAAACAATTATTATATTCAAATAGGAAGAATAAAATGAGAAGCAGCTAATTATATTTCAATTTATTAAGAAATCGTCATTCACTCTCTGTCCATGGTATGGTAATAACATAATTTGAGGCATTGTCATGATTAAACTGCATGCAATTGTGAATGCCCAATATAACGTGGCGAGGATTATATGTATTTTCAGACATTAACCTGGCCCTGAGGATGGTCCCATATGTGACCGAAACGTCGGCCCTGGTTTCTTAATAAATTGAAATATAATTAGCTGCTTGCTCATTTTATTCTTCCTATTTGATTATCAACACTCAGCTATATACCTCCTTCAAATTATTATATTATTGTAATTTATTGTAAAAACAAAAAATATGACTAAAAATACGAAAATATTCACACTGGTAAAACGATAATAATTTTGATATAATATATTAAAGTTGATAAAAATGTATTTTAGTCATCTGTCCTGTCTATCCAGTAGCGTAACTAGGTGGCGGCGAAGGGGGGCGCTCGCCCTCTCCGCCCCAGGCGCATCACGCCTTTGGCGCCCCTCGCAAGCGACATAGGCGCCCTAGGGCATCTAATATATAGCCCAGGGTCGGTGTTTTTATCATATTCTTTCCATAACTTGTCCAAAAAGTTGATAGTTTTCTTTTAAATTATATTACAACTTAAAAAACGGCACCCTAATTGAGCTTCGCCCCCTCCGCCCTCAAAGGCTAGTTACGCCGCTGTGTCTATCATAACTCCATTACCAAACTTCCTGATGTGAGAATAATTACAAAGATGTATGCAACAATTATTTTAATTATAAGAAGAGATAGATTAAAATGAGATAGTTGATAAAAAAGCATATCTCTGGTAAAGGCTCTAATAATTAACTAATCTTACTTTTTTTAGGATTGTTCCTCCAATCAAGAGAACAGTGTTATTTTTCGAAAATTAAATAATCTATGAGAAACGCATCATTTCGTCCACGAAAACACATCCAAATACAATCCTGAAGGAATCCATTTTTTTCTACCTACTCCTCAAAAAATCTCACCAGTTCATCATGAATAGAAAAATATTTCCTTCCTATCCAAAAAGGTAATTATTAAAAAATTTTACAAGACCTTAATATTATTAGGAAAATTTTTAATTATATATAATTAAAAATTTTCCTAATAATAATAATTCAAACCACAAAAGCCTTATTAAACAAAGGCCTTAATACTTTTCCTTACTCATGATACCTATCCATGACAAAAACCTCTTAAGATCAGCTAAAACCAGTGATACTCAGGGGCGGCTTTAGAATCGTCGAGCTCTCGGGCGTTATAATACATAGATAGTAGGATTATAATATGTAACATGATAAAATTATTGTAATAATTAAGTTGGCAATGCTTTTTCTTCATTATTTTCTTGCAACATTTTACTCTGTCTCTACTAATTGATTAATTAATTTTTGCCTCAGAATTGAGGAATTGAAGATCACTTTCTCTCTCATAAATATTTCTAGGCCCCGGTGTTCATAAATCAGATTTGGTGTCATTACTTTCATCCTTGGCTTTTCGCTTAGGGTTGAGGTCCCCCTGATATATTTTATTAGGCTACATAGAGAGGTAACAAGCCGGCCATTCGTTTTATATAGGAAAGAGGAAAGTGAAGTACAGTGTATAAGTTTGGTTGCCTCTTGGAATGGATACAATTTTTCATCCAATCACAAATTAGGATATTTTAAATTATTTTTTTATATTAATAAATTTTCATATTTCCAATATATTTGAAGAACATTCTATTTTTCCAACCTAAGGGGTTAATATTTCTTCTAACCTTTTCCTAGTCATTCATTCTTCTTCCTTTCCAAACTTCAGGCTATTCTTCGATCTGGTTTTAGTAATCTCTAGACATCCTCTGTTCTACCGATCACAAGTAAAAAATAGATAAATTAGCTAACCTTGATTAAATTACCATCAATCACTCTTGAAGAAGATCATAATTAAAATTTTGTCTCGATCCATTTGACCGTAATTATACGTACAAACTACTCGCCTATTCAAATGAAGGTCCTTTATATGGAGTAGAACACCTGTTTTTTTCTTTATTCCTTATACCTAGCTATTAATTAAATATTCGCAAATTTTCTGATTCGAGAACAGGTTATGTAGATGTCAGAGCAACTCAATTAACAATTTGCATTAAGATTATGGTCAGGGCTTTTTATCTCTTTCCCTCTTTGGCATAGTATATAATTACTATTATCAAAAATACACTATTGCTCCAGATTTAATCAATTAAATATAATAGTTATAAATGTTAGTCTGTTTTTTTCTTATATAACTTTTAAAGAAGAATTCTGATCCATTTCCTTTACCTTTTGGATTTGGATTTTATGAGGTATTGCTCCTCAGCCACCCGGTCAATTCCTGGGTTACCCAGTCGGTGTCATCCCCTAATTTTAACTTCTCACATTGTGCCCTTTGGTCTGTGGGGAGAGATTTTCTCCCCCTTTCCTACCCTAAAAAGAGACATCGCCAATGTTGATAATTTACATATAAAATTTTATCTCATGTGGTAACGACTGATGAAAGGACAATAAATTGGACCTGAAACGTCTCAATATTTACCCTAAAGCTTTGAAATTTTTGAATGTTCCTGAAATAAACAAAAAATATTTTATATATTTTAGTTTTTTAAGACATGCAGGCAATATTATTTCTTTTATTATGCCGTTTCAGGCTGACGGTTCAGCCACTGGTCTAGGCCATCTTCAGTGCCGTTGTCCCCGTTCATGCGAATGAGTGTCGCTGGAATTGTAATTTTCATTTATTCTAGTTTAAATTTTAAATGAGAATTCAGATAAGTTAGAATTTTTATAGATTATCTTACTCTTTGCTCTCACTTTTATTTTTTTGTAGATGTATTTTTTTTTTATTTTGAATTTTTGTTAATGATGAAAAATAGAAGAAGATACTCAAGAGCACATGACATGTACATCCTTACATAGAACCAGAAAAAAATAAATAAAAGATGTCTTAACCAGTTACAACCAGCGTAAAATAAATACTATCAGGAAGATAACATTGATTTTGTCTCCTTTCAAAGATCTGAAGTTTAAAAAAAAAAATAAAAATTTAAGACTCCCATTTGAGAGTAATCGAATGTTGTCCAGGAGTAACCGCACTAAAACTGATCTTTTATTCGGCTTTCTTTGTTCAAGTCTTTTCATTTCCCTTTAACCGCTAAGAGCCGCTGGCTTGAATCAGAGACGTCATTTGGTGGAGGGCAGGGGCGGCATTTGCCCCCCCCCCCCCCCCGAAGATTTTATTAGAAAATAGTAAATTTAGAGCTTGCCCCTATATACAAACAAACTCACACTTTCTCTTTTTAAATAAGTGTAGAAGGTATAGGTGGTATAATAATATGGATATAAATTAAGTAGCACAGGAAGTAAAGACATTTTTTTGCCCCCCCCCCCCCCCCAAACAAAAACTGAAATGAATATATCATCGTTATCTAGTCCAGGACTCCTCGGTTCACACGCCAGCTGACCTTTCAGCATCCCCAAAGAAAGTCGGGGGGGGAAAAAAACAAAGAGATCACAATTTGTCGAGTTTGCAGCGGTTCCCCTCCTTTTTTTTTAAATTCGTTTTAGGCTGAACGCACACACAAAACGTTTTGTCCAATGCCAACGCATACTGATTGATCAAAACGCTCAATGGCAAAACATTTTGTTCAATGATGTCGAATCATGGTCAATTGTGTTTTGCCTCCTCGGTGTGCGTTGATCCATAGAAAAGCATTGGAAAAACATTTTTAGGCACGATTAGTCAAAAACTTTTTGTTCGAAAAAGTTTTTGCTCAATTGGTGTGCGTTCAGCGTTTATTCCCTGGTTCAGTCTTAAGGTCTTTTTTCGGCATCGGAGGCCATTTAGAACTCCTCCTTTATTATACTAACAAAAAAAATGTATCTCTTAATTATAATAAAAATGAATTTTAATAGAAGCTATTAAAATGAATATTATGAATTTCTATCAATACTCTCATCTCATTCACTTATTTATTTAATCCGACAACGTAGAAGGATTTTCTCAATAGAACAAACGATGATGTCGTCATGACCCGTGATGTTGAAAATTTTATTTTAACTCTTACCTAACAACTTATTCTTCTTTTAAGTCCCTATTTCTAGTATAATACGGAGATCAACCTTATAAAAAATTGAACTAGGCCTACTTTCTCAAATACAAGTATGGAATATTAATTCATTTTAATGTTGATAAAATTTACTATATAATGGAACTTCGGTACAATTATCCTATTTGATAACTTCTTTTTATAGGAAAGAACTGGAGAATAAAAACCAGCAATTGATGGACCCTCTCACATCATCTTTAATTGGCAAATATTTCGACTGGCATTACGCCTAGTCATCATCAGTGCAAACAAATGATTTGGTGGAGGGCCCGTGTCAAACAATGGTTGAGGATTATTTTAAAATTTCTCGGAGAAGCAGGGGTCAGACTCAAGTGCAAGCGAAGTGAGAGGGTCCATCAATTGCTGGTTTTTATTCTCCAGTTCTTTCCTATACATCTTATCCAGCGAAAATCTTCCAATTGTAACTTCTTTTTTTCGTGGGGTTGTTAGCGGATAGAGGAGGTGATAAAGCAGTTAAGCTTATAATCCTGAGTTGAAGACAACTCGAGTTCAAATCCACCTCATGGCAATAAATTATCCAACTCTATTTGAGATGCCTCCTCCTGAGGAAGGAAACGGGAACCCACCTCAGTATCATTCCCATGAGAGTTACTCTTCAGAGTAACCACTACGTGTCAGGGCTGACACCAGTGGCGTAGTGAGCTTAACTCGGGCCCGGGGCACAATACCCTTTTAGCGCCCCCCCCTCCTATTCGAAAACCATATAATATTATATGTAAAATATACAAAATTATTATATTACACTGGCACTAAATTTAAAATATATTTTCCAGAAATCTATTATAATAAACATAAAGATTATCCAGCAATTTTTTGTTTTTTGCGGACCATTTGGCGCCCCTTTGTGAGTTCGCGCTCGGGGCATGATGACCCCCCTTGCCACCCCCCTCGCTACGCCACTGGCTGACACTAATGACTGAGAGAGAGTTAGCGGATAATCTAAATAATAATGTAGAAATTGGCTACCAATAAATTGAAATAATTAGAAACGGGGTCTAAATAGCCTCCGTTGCCGAAAAAAGACCTTAAATAAATAAATTTAAACAAAACGCGTTAAATGGCCTTGACCTTGATATCAGAACCCAATGCTCTACCTCTGAGCCAGGGGTCAAGGGCAAGGCCGTGGGTCAAGGGCCTGAATTTACTATCTTTGATTTGATTATTTTGAGTAAAGTTAACAACAAAATAATTAATTCTCTCAAATTATAAACTCTACCGGCCTTATTAACCGGGTTATTTTAAATCTTATTTCTGATATATCAAACAAATATCGGAATACTATCTATTTATATTAATAGATCAGTTATATTACTATATTTTTTTCATTTACTAATCACTATTTTTCTTATTCGATTGAATTTTTTTTTGAAATCTAAATCTCATTATTCTTTGCTGTCTCTTACAGTTGCTAATTACAAGGGAGTATGTTACAAATTATTCTTTGCTATTCCTGGCTATAATCTATATTCTTTGCTTGTCCTGTACCCACGCCAACCTTGCCGTTCCTCGTGCCATCCTTTGCCATGTTTAATTTAAAAAGAAGTGAAGTTTTATTCCGCGCTGGTGTAAATCTGACCACAGGTAAGAATTTAAAAATATTATTTATGTAAATTATCAACCTTTTCATCTCTTGTTATTAGGCTTATGTTATAATACAAAAAATTTAGAATACAATTCCTTTTTTTTGCGTAAACAATTTATAGCTGAGTTGTTATATTAATAAGAGGGTAAAAATGAGAAATGCAGCTAAGGTTATTTCTTTATTCCTTTTTTTATGATCAAGAGCAGTCATCCATTGCCTGTTTAATAAAACTCAATTATTTAGTGATGTTTCGTCTTCTTTTTATTCTATTGATATTTATTTGTAATTCATTAAAAGGCAATTTCCCTCACTTTTTGATCCTAAGTTTGACCAAAGGCCCATTGAATGTACCTATCAAATACTCTAATCATTTGAATTTTATTTTAATTTTAATTTACTTGTCTAACAAACAATATTGAATTGAATTCTTCTTGTTGAAATCTTAATCTCATTATTCTTTGCTGTCTCTTACAGATGCTAATCACAAGGAGTTATGTTACAAATTATTCTTTGCTATTATCTATGTTCTTTGCTTGTCATGTACCGACGCCCCCGCCATCCTTCGCCATGATTAATTTATAAAGAGATAAAAATTTGTGAAGTTTTATTCCGTCCCACAGGTAAGAATTTAAAAATATTATTTATGTAAATTATCAACCTTTTGGAATATAATCTCCTGTTTTATGTTATGATACATAAAATTTAGAATCCAATTATTTAGTGATGTTTCGCCTTCTTTTTATTCTATTTATTTGTAATTCATTAAAAGGCAATTTTCTTCACTTTTTTCCTCATTTTTTTCATCTTTATTTTTGTCAGGAGCTCACGAAACCACAAAATACCCAAACTAAAACCGAAATTGTCTTCCCGCTCACTTACTGAATGTCTGTTTTCCCATATATTCATTGTAGTGATCCTTTTCATTAATAATAACAAAATTCTCTAGAATACATAGTATTAATAATATAGACAATCTCTAGCCAAAGAAAATCTTCTAGATTTCATTTTTTTAAACAAGTCTGATGACAGAAAAGAACTGTTCATCCAAAGGAAATAATCACACTCCTCGTATTGCTAATAATAAAATATCAAAAAATTTGGCTGCTAAAATATTTAAGTTTTTTTTTCACTTTGCCTCAGAGGAAATAATATTTTAATTATTTATTAGGTTATATTATTTTAAATGGAGTTGAGAGATCTTGTTCAGGCTAAAACAAAATATATTTAAAAAAAATATCTTATTTGCTTATTTATTTATTTTTCTCAGACCACAGATTTCGACAGCTGTGCCGCAAATCTTCATCAGTGAGAAGAGAGTCTAAATGTGCAGGCCTATGTGCATCCACAAAGATCCAGTTCTCTTAATATTATATATATACACCAGGAATGCATTTATTCTCCTGTGGCTAAATCTACACCCCTGGGTGAGTGCAAAACTAATTTTAAGGAAACTTCAAGTTTGCTTAGAGTTCTTTTTCTTTCTTAGTGTTTTCATTTGTAAAAAAAAATTTGGTGTGATAAGCCCACCAGATTTTTTTTGAGTCGACATATATTTTGTTTCCGACAGTATGGTACATTTGAATTCTATATACGTGAATTGTTAAATTTACACTTTGATAAAAATAATTCAGGATTCAACCATCAAAATAGTATCCCAATGATTTCGACATAAATTCAATATGAAGGGGATTATTTTTTCTATAAGTAGGCTAATATAAGTAAAAATTTTTATCTGGTGTTAAACTACTGGGAAGCAAGTGAAAGTTTAATTTAGTTTTGATTTGATCACATCTAATTGGTCTCAATGTTGCATGCAAGGATGATGTGATTAACATCTCTTTCCCTGCAAATTAATTTATCAAACACCCAAACATTAATAGGTACCCGTTACTCCAGCCGACCTAATCTTGCTAACTAATTAAAAAAAGGTCATTTATATTATCGAATACCGTATTCTTAAATCTATTAGGTTGCTTCTAGATTTGGAATTGAATTATCCAAAGCTGAAATGATTAGTGCCGGCTCAAGGGATGCAGAATCAGAAGCCCCGCTAGGGAGGCCTACAAGATTGTTTTTTGAAATTCTTTTTTTTTTTTTTAATTTATTTGGAGCTTCCAGCCAGCGGCCACTCCGCCCATTTACAAATATGAAAATTTTTGAATAAAATGTATCTTGTTTTTTTTTTAGTTTTAAAATGTCAAAATGAATTTTATTTTAAATACAAAATTTTAAATAAACTAGTATTAAAATCATGTCCCAATTTGCAATTTGAAAGGCCAAATTTTAGAGACTTATGTAGTGTTTTATTTATTAACAATATTAAATTTTTATTATTGAAAAATTATCCACTATTCCCTTTAAAATACATTAACTAAAAAATATAGAAATATAAGGAATTTCCTAAATTTTTGTAAATATCTCCTTCTGGCCTTCTTGAGTGCAAGATATAATTATTTTAATGCTGTAGTGATCCTTCGTTTGGCAATTGTAAAATATTGGAACTATTATTTGGTCTCAGGAAAACTGTGTTCGAACCGAAATTGATATATAAATAAAGTTTTAATTTTTTATTATCTTTCAGGACAAAGCTGTTTTCTTCTGATTTAATCTACACTTCTACACTGCCAAGACGGCACCAGATGCAACAAGTCTAAAATACCGGATGAACAATAAGGAGGTAATTATTCCTCTGGTTTTATCTAGCTCTTCGGCACTATTATATGCGAAATAACAAAACCTCGTTAAATTTGGAATAAATTAAAATTTATTTGAACAAAATGAAAGCATAAAACATCCTTCAAGGAGGCTAAGGCTTTCATCCTTTCCATCCTTTTTTATTAAATCCTCATTGCCTCAATATACCACCTGTCGATCGATCACTTCTCGTTTAATGGCTTCCTCTATAACATTAAACATATGAGGCTTGCTTGCTATCTAAACTTAAAATTTTCGTCTCATCTATTTTCAAGTTCGGTACATCTCGTTAAAACTATAAAAGATTACAAGTTATATAATTCCATTATCTCGTCATCTTAAACCGCTTTCATTTTGTTTAAATAAATTTAAATCTATTTCAAAATTAACCAAGATCTATTCAATCTGATTTAGATATTAAAATTCGTTTCGACTTCTTTTAAATCTTAATTCGTAGCCTTCATTCAATTGCTTAGTAAAATAAAAGCGTTGTAAAAACATGTTTCTGAATGCATATTACCTTATTTTAATGATGATTGGCAGGGCCGTTCCTGGGTAAGTTGTCGCCTCCGTGCCAGGTCATTTTTGGCGCCCCCCCCCCAACTAAATTATGGAAAAAAATTTTTTTTAAGTGATAGACCTGTACTGATTTTCATGTTTAGTGAATGCTACGGTAGCTTAGATTTTGATAAATCTTTCTTTCCTCCACGCGAACTATCACTATCCTCTTTTTCATAGAGAAGGAAAATAAAAAAATATTCATTAATAAAAAAATATTTATTTATTCAAATTACCTCCTAGCTCAATTCTTTCATGATTTCAAATGAACTCTGTGTGTGTGTCTGCTTATTACTGAACACAGACGAAAGCATAAAAGGATTGAGCTAGTAAGTTGAAATTTTATATTTAAGTTAGGCACCGTTTCGGAGACTCAAAATAAGCTTTTGAACAAAATCGGTCAAAAAGTACTAGTACTTTACTGTACTTTTTCAGTTTTTTTTCAATTTTCTCAAAATTCGCTCCAACGATTTTTATTAAAATTCATAAATCAATTATTTTTTAGATGCTCTTTAAAATGTATATTTTCATTTTGACCTTGAAACCTTTTTAACATGTGAAACTATATATTGAAATTGCAATGGACTTAAGAAATAGAGGGAACAAAATACACAAAATTTTTATTTTACTAAATTAAAGCCCATTTCATGCAGATTATTTAGAAAAAAAAAATTTCTTGAATATCTCATTCCCTTTTGGAGATATCGGCTTTAGCGCTAAACCATGTTTGCGTTTTCAAAACTAAAAAAAATCAACAAAATGAATTTTTTTTTATATTTTAGGATTAACTTAGATTCGTGATATTTTTTTTTTCTAATTCCTTATTGTTCAAAGAACCTACCATAAAAATTGGTTGGTGGTCAAATAAATAAATGAGAAATTATTTTCTCTTCCATGTCACATTTTGTTTGGCATTATTCAAGCCGCGGAAGGTGAAAAAATCAAAACTTTAAAGTGCCATAACTCGAAAACTAAGTGAGATAGAAAATCGAAATTTGGTGCTGTTACTTATCTCTATACATAGAACAAACATACCAAGTTTCATAAAAATCTGAGATTTTGGGTGAAATGGCCTGGTTGAACTTACGTGGAATGACCCAAATGTAAAATTAAAAAATGTTAAATATTTAAAAATTCGGAAGTGCTAGCAACCAAACCGTATTTTTCCCTGGACCAGTTTTTTATACTGAATCGGTATATGTAAGTATTATTTTTCTACGACCTTTAGTTCAGGCCGTACTTTTTTTGTGTACAGATGGACGGACGGTCGGACAGACCGACACCGGAGTCTCTACATAAGCTCTCTTTCCCTTAGTACCACGTACTTGTGAAGCAAATTCATTCGTTTATATTTACATGTTTTTTTAATGACGCCTCACAGTGGTTCCAAATCCCGAAAACGTGGCCAAAAGTCCAAAAATAAAGAGTAAATTCGGGGACTTTTAAGCCCTAAATAGTTTTATTAATATATTTACGGTTAGGAACGACCGTTTTTGGGAGTCATATGCACTTATCTGGCTCTCAAAATCTATTTGAATCTAAGCGTTTTTGACAACAATCGGGAGCTCTCTCTGAACGCAAATAAGCATCCTTTTCTATCGCTCTCCATTTCCTTGTTTTTTTGGTTATTTTAATTTCGTCAAATGGAATCAACGACTGAAAGTAAGTAAATTTCTACAATGTAAAGAAAATGCAATAAATTTTGATAAAAATGCTTCAAAGTCTCTTGATAATAAATAAAATAATTTTTAGGTTATAATTCAAAAATTAAAACGAAGATATTGTTAAAGTTCTTTTATGGTTATATTTAATACTAATAGCTTAGATACTTTTATCAAAATTACATTAATAAATTTTAAATATTAGACTATTAATGTTTTAAAATTAAATAAAGTGATAACAAAATTTTCTCATCAATTAATCTCTGAATGGAAGTGAACATGGCAACAGTAAATCAAAGTTATAATGAAATTCACTTAATATCGAAATCGCACTGATCCTCATCATTATCAGGAATAATATCAAAAAAATTAAATTTTGACATCTACGAATTCATTTCTCATTTTTCAAAAAAAAAAAGGATTTGGTTTATTTAAGTTTAAATAAGTTTTATTTGTTGTTAACACCATAAAAAACAACGTGTTAGGAACATAAATCATTATTGCAAAATGTAAATCCTGCATTGAAATATTGTAAAAATAATTTTATGCTTTTACATTAAATATAAATTTTTTTAGACATATTTCATAAAAAATATTATTAATTAAGGCATTTGAAAAAACAATATTCCGTGCTTAGCTCAATTTTGAATTTTTTATCTTTGACACACCATTGCATAACAGGGTCCATTTAGTAAGTTTCCTTTTTTAAGCATGAAGGAATTGAGCTATGAGGCTGAAATTTTATATTTAAGTTAAACACCCCCCGGGACCGGAAAAAATAAGCTTTTAATCAAAATCGGCCAAAGAGTACTAGTACTTTACTGATGTACTTTTTCAGTTTTTTTCGATTTTCTCAAAATTCGCTCTAACGATTTTGATTAAAATTCAAAAATCAATTATTTTTTAGATGCTCTTTCAAATGTATATTCTCGTTTTGCCCTCAAAATTGTTTGAAGCACACTTTACTCTTGTGCTTCATAGGAAAGATAGGAGAAATGGTTGCCATGGTAACAAAATATAAATATTTTCCCATACTTATAAATTTTGCATCTGAATTCAAATATTCCCTACTGCCGGGAACTAAATACATGTCGACACAAAAAATCTGGTGTGACAAGCACAGTGCACAACTTTCGATTACCGAAGGTAAGAGAAAGGTTGTGTGCTGTGCGCCAGTCACCAGATTTTTTTAAGTACGTTTAGACGTCACTCCTGAATCCCCTTAAAATTTTTTTTTCCAATTCTTATGAAATTTTGTATATATTTAGGATTCTCTATTGTCTAAAATTTTTCAAATTATGTATTTCACTGCTGATATTTAAAAAATCTGGTGTGACTGGCGCACAGCACACAACTTTCTCTTACCTTCGGTAATCGAAAGTTGTGAACTGTGCTTGTCACACCAGATTTTTTGTGTCGACATGTATTTAGTTACCGACAGTAGGGTACATTTGAATTCAAGATGTAAAATTTATAAGTTTGGGGAAATATTTATATTTTGTTACCATAGCAACCATAGGGAGAATTCCTATCTTTCCTATGGAGTACAAGAGTAAAGTGGTCTTCAGAAGATTTCAATGACAAAATGAGAATATGCATTTTATTGAGAATCTAAAAAATAATTGATTTTTGAATTTTAAAAAAAAATCGTTGGAGCAAATTTTGAGAAAATCGAAAAAACTGAAAAAGTGCATCAGTAAAGTAGTAGTACTCTTTGGTCGATTTTGTTCAAAAGCTTCGTGTCACGTCCCATGGGGGTGCTTAACTTAAATATAAAATTTCAACCTCCTAGCTCTTTTTGTTCTTGAGATATTTTGTTCACAGACACACACACACACACAGACCATGTCGCGAAAACCACTTTTTTGGATTCAGGGGACCTCAAAACGTGAAGATCCATCAAAATCTCGACATCGAATTTTTGACATGAATCCAATACTTTCTCTCTATATATATATTACATATATACATAGGTAAGAGAAAGTAAGAATCAGTTTGTTAGCCATATCAATTTTTATTTTTATCTCTCTCGTTTCTTGTTTCTGACAGAATCAAATAATAATAATAAATAAGCAGTTGAATTGGAAACAGGAATGATTGATTTAATTAATTATTTTTTAGAATTGACTCGACTGTCTCTTTGTCGTTGGCTGAAGATGACGACAGCCTGTCTGGCTGGAGAGCTTCTCTTTTTTAATATTGTATGTCCTCCGGTACCCTTCAAAGAGAATCTTTTTCTTTTTTTTAATAAATAAATAAAATCTTGAAGAATTTTGGAAATCATATTTTGACTCAATTGACAGATAAATGGGAGATTAAAAAAAAAAAAAAGCAAAGAACGAAACAACATTCCGATCTGTTTCAAAGTACATTTTACAAATTCCATTATAAAAAAAAAAAAAGTTTCAATTTTATTTCTATTTTTATAAATAAACTAGCGGGGTTTCTGCAATAAATGAGGGTATCAAAAGTGATTTTTTAAAAATTATTATTGAAATTAAGTCAAACCATTAATTTTTACCTGTTCTGGTATCAAAGGTAAGTAACAGACACACTTAAGTATAAAAATCTGGTGTGACTGGCGCACAGCACACAACTTTCTCTTACCCTTCGGTAAGAGAAAGTTGTGCACCGTACTGGTCACACCAGATTTTTTGTGTCGAGATATATTTAGTTTCCGATAGCACCTTAGTTTCAAACTTGCATTTTAAATGTTGACTGCTTGAAATAAACTATGGTTATTTTTCAAAATTTTAATCTCATATTTGGACATTTTATACACAATATAGATTCGTAAATAAATACAAAATTTCATAAGAATTGGAAAAAAAAATTTTAAATGCCTAAAAAGTTCTAAAGGGGACCCCCTTTTGAATCGAAATTAACATACAAATCCCTATAGGAAATTAACATTGTTCCTATGCGAAGATAAGGTGGAAAGGGAATTTAAAAAGAGTAGAGAGAGACGATAATGTTTGCAAGTGAGAGAGAGACATATATGTTTTCTTTGAAACAATTAAAGACACAAATAAATGGGAATTTAAATAATAATTGATTTTTAATCTAATAAAAAGAAAAAGATTTAAATTCCGTTACCATGGCAACCATTTCTATCTTTCCTATGAAGAACAAGAGTAAAGTGGTCTTCAGAAGATTTCAACGGCAAAATGAGAATATACATTTTAAAGAGCATTTTCTGTTGCTCATTGGATGTTTGTGAGAGGGGATTGAAGAGAGTTCTTTTCTCTTGAGGTTTTAAAACATCTCAATAATTATTTTCATAAAATTATATAATATATTTACATCATATGATAATGTTTAATCTATGGCTTCAATATTATTATTTTTAACTATTTTTTTTATTATTTTTGTTATTTTAAATTCTATGTATATTTTTTCAATTTTTATTTTTGTATGAGCAATGAGACTCAATTACGTTATATTTCTTAACTACTCTTATTATTAATTAAAATATATATTTGTAGTGCTATTCACTAATTGGGAGTTTACTCCTGTTGGATAGCCCATTTTTCTTGGAAATAAATAAATAAATAAATAAATCTAAAAAATAGTTAATTTATGAATTTTAAAAAAATCCTTGGAGGGAATTTTGAGAAAATCGAAAAAAACTGAAAAAGTACATCAGTAAAGTACTAGTACTTTTTGGCCGATTTTGTTCAAAAGCTTATTTTGAGATTCGTCAAAGGTATCTAAGTTAAATATAAAATTTCAATCCGGTAGCTCAACTCCTTCATGCTAAAAATCTGTCCACACACACACACAGACACACACACACACAGACCAATTTGCGGGACCCACTTTTTTGGACTCAGGGGACCTCAAAACATGTATATCCATCAAAATCTCGACATCGAATTTTTGACATGATCGCAATACTTTCTCTCTCTATATATTTCATATATAGGGTATGAGAAAGTAAAAAAGAGTGTTTTGACTATGCCTAAATCGAAAAATACAAGTAAACTACACGCTACAGTATGTCTATATACAACAGCGTATATACAGAGACGTACTGGAGTCCTTTGAGCCTAGCATTCCGAATAATGTTCCGTTTGTATTTTTCTTCATGCACAACTCCACGCCTACGCCTGGGATTAGGTTCATCATCTGAACTATCCGACATGGCTTAAGAACTATATAATGTAATAATAAACAACTAAATATTTGTACTAATTTAATATCTCTGAGTGTATATAATTCATAAATGAATATTTTGGACATTCACAGTTGACAATTATAGGTAGAGATTCCAGGTACTTATTATACATTAAAATAGGCCAATTTGTATTCTTTACAAAACATATAGTAATAGCAGACGAGTTAAATTTTCCAAATAACTCATATGTCATATATTTTTTTGAGATTCGCATCCTTTGAAGTTCTGCTAGTTGCTTGTGCACGATTGGTGCTCGTTCTTGTTGTTGTTGTTGTTGTTGATTTCTCCCCTCTCTCTTTTGCCAATCAACAGGAATTTTCGGGGGGGGTTGGAGGGGCTTCTCTCTCTCTCTCTGTTATGGAATGTGGAAAGTCCTCCACCATTTTTGGCAATATCATCATAATAAAAGAAGTAGTATCTATCGAAAAAGAAGAAACGAAATGACGACGTGACTCACATGACGATCATAATGATGATGACCAAAGGATCACTAAACCATCCGGATAAATAAATGATCTATTTTATACTTAAAAGAAAGAAAAAAAATAAATTCAGATGCTTCTAGTAGGTTATATATGAACCCTGTTATGCATTAGTGTGTCAAGCGCCACAAAATTAAAAATTGAGTTAAGCACGGAATATTGTTTCAAGTGCTATAATTAATAGTATTTTTTATGAAATATGTCCTAAAAAAATTTATATTTAATGTTACTTGGACAATTGACAAAAAAAAATATTATATATAATCCAATGAAAACAAAAAACTTTAATGTTAATTTTCTCAAATTTCGGTAGCTGGCGCTTGACATATTAATGCGTAACAGGGTCCATATGTGATGAGTAAAGTGAAAAGGCACCCCTTGACGGCGAAGTAAAATTATCAATACGGACATTTTAGTCGAATTAGAACAAAAATATCGACTTTTGGGTTTCAATCTTCAATATTTCCTATACAGATTTTATTTGGTAATTTTAGCGATGAGAATCCGTTAAATTACAAAATAATCGATTTAGTAACCTTAAATAGTTGTTCATTCTGTTTAAGGTGCGCGTCTCGGGGTGCTAATTTTTGGGACTTTCCAGCGGCCACAATTTTGAAGCTATCGCCCTCAAATTTTTTTTTTAAATTAAAGCTATTTAAAATATCTACGCCCTCGGGGCGTGGTGTAGAGGTTAGCGTGCTAACCTCGTATACCAAACGTCGCGGGTTCGGACCCCAGGCAGTCCGATGATTTTATTTAAGCCAATTGGATACCAAATGGCTTAAATAAGAATGCCTGGACCCCTATATGTATATTTATATAATAACGGTTATCGTCTAAAGTCTTAAATGGCCTGAGTTGCCGAAAAGACTGTGTGAATGTGTGTGTGAGTGTGAGTGTGAATGAGAAAAAAGTGTGAATGTTTTTTTATAAAAAAAAAAAAAAAAAATATCTACAACTTATAGAAGCCCTTTTTTTGATTTTCAAAAAAAAAAATTTTTTTTTAGATTAATCGTATTAAATAAAAGATATTTTAAAAAAAGGAGCTCTATAAGTTGTAGATAATTAAATTAGTAATCATTGTGTTAAAGAATAATTAATTTTTTGCCTTTAATTAATTAGCTGGAAAGTCTAGAATTAAATTGAACAAGTTACGTGCATTCCAATGGGGAACACTAACGCCATCTCGTGCCGCCTCGAGTCAATCGTGTTTTAACGGTTTTCCGAGACGCGCACCTTAAAGGCGTTTTCTTCTTTTTTTTATTTCTATAACTTTGAGATATATGAGAAGTTTTGGTCTAAAAATGTTCAGGAAATTATTATCCCCTACAATAAAATATCAATAATTCAATTTGTGAAATTTCCTACAAGACGTTTTTCCGCATCACATATGTGAAAGAGGCATAATGGTGCATAAAACCCCCTGCTGCCTTTCATTATTATGTGAAGCTGGAGAATTATCGGGTTCGGTTGTGGATTTCTTAGAGGATCATCACACACTGTTCAATTACAAAAAATCTGGTGTGACTGGTCGCACAGCACACAACTTTCTCTTACATTCGGTAATCGAAAGTTGTGTTCAGTGCTTGTTATACCAGATTTTATGTGTCGACATGTATTTAGTTTCTGACAGTACATTCGATTTTCAAGATGTAAAATTTATAAGTATGGAAAATATTTATATTTTGTTATCATAGCAACTATTTCTCCTATCCTTCGTATGAAGTACAAGAGTAAAGTGGTCTTTAGAAGATTTTAATGGCAAAATGAGAATATACATTTTAAAGAGCATCTAATAAATAATTGATTTTTGAATTTAAAAAAAAAAATCGTTGGAGCGAATTTAGAGAAAATCAAAAAAAAAAAAACGAAAAAGTACAAAAAGTACATCAGTAAAGTAAGTTTACTACTGGCCAATTTTGTCCAAAAGCTTCATGTCAAGTCCTATGGGGTGCCTAACTTAAATATAAAATTTCGCAACTTCCTAGCTATTTTCTTTCTTGAGATATTTTGTTCACAGACAGGTAGATCATGCCGCGAAAAACACTTTTTTGGATTTAGGGGACCTCAAAACGTGTACATTTTTCAAAATCTCGACATCGAATTTTTGAATAGGTACTTTCTTTCTATATATATTAACATATGGACCCTGTTATGCAAATGTGTATCAAAGACCGGACATCGAGTTTTGAGAAAATCAACATTAAAGATTTTCTGATTTAAATAGTTTTGATTAAATTATACTTATATTATTTTTTTTGTCAATTGTGCAAGTAAATACTGTAATTCTGGCAGCTATTCATAAATTATCTCTAAAAATACGACTAATTTAGAGAAAAACAATAAAATATAAAAAATTATTTTTGCAAAATTCTCTAAGTCCAATTATATTTGTAAAAATGCTTCAAGGTCTCTTGACACATGATTGCAAATCTATGCACTATTTATATTAATAAAATAATTTTAGGTTATAATTCAAAAATTAAAACGGAGTTATCATTAAAGTACTTTCTATTTTGTTATATTTAATACTAGTAGCATAGAAATATTTAAAAATTAAATACAAAGTGATAACAAAATTTCCTCATCAATTAATTCCTGAATGGAAGTGAACATGGCAACAGTAAATCAAAGTTATAATGAAATTGACTTAATATTATTTATTTTGTTGTCTTTTCGAAATCGCACTGATCCTCATCTTCATTATCAGGAATAATATCTCAATTTTTAATTTTTTTTTTGGCGCTTGACACACTAATGCATAACAGGGTCCATATAGAGGTAAGAGCAAGTAAAAATGATTAGGACTAGAGTCCACCGCAGGCGGGAGGCACGGCTAGTTGAAATCACAATTAGTATTCTACGGTATATCCCACATACGTATAGCTAATCCAAAAAAATAACGTTCTGCGCATACCATTACTGCGTTAATTCATTGTTTAAATTTAATTTTTCATTTTAAAATGTAGATTTGAATCGTAGGGCGTTCCCTTCCTTTTTTATTATTATTATTATTATAATTTAAAGATAGGGATGAGAGAGAGAGAGAGAGAGAGGAGGCGGGGACGCCCTCTGTATCAACGAAACCAAATCGCCCCCTCAAGGCCTTAAAGAACAAAAAAAAAACAATATTAGTGGGTGTTGTTTGTTTGTTTATTCAATGATGATGATGATCCGGATAATAATAATGATACTTAACCCTATTATTTATAAGAAATATAAAAATCCCTCTCTCGGTCTTCTCTCAGGAGTTGATGAATTGATTACGACAAGTTCAAGGCATGATTTGCAATCATGAGGTTAACATTTTATAATGTACTGTACTATATTGTATATCTGCATGCAGAAATCCTGCAATGTGTAACATGATTCAATCACAGTTGCCATTTTTGTTGATTAATAAAATTTCCAATTAAAATGAACGAGCTAGGATCTTATGCACAGGAGAGCGTGCTGGATTTCAATATAAAGCTTGAAATTTTACATTTAAGTTAATATATGTCGAGATTTTGACGTTTTGAGGTCCTCTGAATCCAAAAAATCTGGTGTGACTGGCGCACAGCACACAACTTTCTCTTACCTTCGGTAATCGAAAGTTGTGTACTGTGCTTGTCACACCAGATTTTTTGTGTCGATATGTATTTAGTTCCCGACAGTAGGGAATATTTGAATTCAGATGTAAAATTTATAAGTATGGGAAAATATTTATATTTTGTTACCATGGCAACCATTTCTCCTCTTTCCTATGAAGCACAAGAGTAAAGTGTGCTTCAAACAATTTTGAAAGCAAAACGAGAATATACATTTGAAAGACCATCTAAAAAATAATTGATTTTTGAATTTTTATCAAAATCGTTAGAGCGAATTTTGAGAAAATCGAAAAAAACTGAAAAAGTACATCAGTAAAGTACTAGTACTCTTTGGCCGATTTTGATTAAAAGCTTATTTTACCGGTCCCGGGGGGTGTTTAACTTAAATATAAAATTTCAGCCTCATAGCTCAATTCCTTCATGCTTAAAATTTGACACACACCCACCCACCCACCCACCCACCACACACAGACAGACCATGTCGCGAAAACCACTTTTTTGGATTCAGGGGACCTCAAAACGTGAAGATCCATTAAAATCTCGACATCGAATTTTTGACATGAATCCAATACTTTCTCTCTATATATATATTACATATATACATAGGTAAGAGAAAGTAAAAAGTGGTTTTCGCGACATGGTCTGCCTGTCTGTGTGCGTTCGATTTTAAGCATGAAGGAATTGAGTTATCAGGCTGAAATTTTATATTTAAGTTAGGCACCCCCGGGACCGGAAAAATAAGCTTTTAATCAAAATCGGCCAAAGAGTACTAGTACTTTACTGATGTACTTTTTCAGTTTTTTTCGATTTTCTCAAAATTCGCTCCAACGATTTTGATTAAAATTCAAAAATCAATTATTTTTTAGATGCTCTTTAAAATGTATATTCCCATTTTGCCATTGAAATCTTCTGAAGACCACTTTACTCTTGTACTTCATAGGAAAGATAGGAGAAACAAAATATAAATATTTCCCTATATTTATAAATTTTACATCTGAATTCAAATGTTTCATACTGTCGGGAACTAAATATATGTCGACACAAAAAAATCTGGTGTGACAAGCACAGAACACAACTTTCGATTACGGAAGAAAAGAAAAAGTTGTGTGCTGTGCCACCTGTCACACCAGATTTTTTAATTTAATAACCTAAGATTAAAAATTTTTATTTATTCATTACACTTATCAGCATGAAAAAACTGAATGGATCAAATTACTTGTAGTCCGATATAAGCTCTGTGATTGGCTAAATAGGGAACGATCTTAACACTGTCTCCCAGTATAAGGCTGCGAACAGCTTTGTCTCACACTTTACAGGTGGTTCAAATCAAAAATAGCAGTTTATATGACTACTATGCACGTATTTTAGTTCTGGATTATCGTTCCAAGAGGTTGTGTACTTTCTCCGGATAACTTTTGTTTTATTTTTGGTAGATATACTATGAAAAGTGAACAAAATAAAAAACAATAAAACTATAATGATTTGTCTGTGATTTTTGAGAAATTGAACTATAAAGAACATCGTTGGGTGGTTTATGGAATCTTCAAAATTGTAACAGGACCAAGGGAGTTAGCAGCCAATAAGTGAGCCTCTATATTAAATAAATACTCTCAAGTGTTGTGACGTTTCGGCTTTATTCTGCTAATGCCATCATCAGTCAATTAGAGCTGGAAAGTCATACATTTAATTAATATTAAAGTTGTTAATCACAAATACAAATAAAATACAAAATATTAATTAAAAGTATGAATTTCCAGCTCTAATTGACTGATAATGGTATTAGCAGAATAAAGCCTAAACGTCACAACTTGAGAGGCTCACTTATTGGCTGCCAACTCCCTTGGTCCTGGATCAACTATATCTACAGCCACCTAAATCTTATATCTGAATCTTCAAAATATTAACTTTGTTGTTGAAGCAGGAGACAGAACATCAATATCCCTGCATCCTGAGCTTGTGGGACAGAGATCGCTATTGGAATAAAAATGACTAGCCACTACGAGTGCCTTTATCCCCGGGGAAAAAATGAGCTTAAAAGTTAATTTCCCATACTCTCATATTAACTGTTTTTTCGAAAGCTTAGGAGCCTATAATAAAGAACAGGGTGAAAGATTTCACCAGGAAAAACGACACCAAGGAAGATGGCAGTCAACATGCTAATTGATTATTGTTGGGCACTCTGGCGGGAAACACAAGATGGAAAGCGAAAGCGGGATCCAAAAAAAAGAAAAAATGGTTTCGCAGACATACAGGGTTTAATACTGCGGCAATTGATTAAGAAAAGTCGAGGGTCCGCTGCAGGCGAACCCGAGGTCCAAGAGGGCAAAGCCCGCCCAAGGCGAGCGGCTAGTTTGCTTATAAATTTACACTCTGAATTATAATATACCTTTCTTGGCACAGATTAAATATAGGTAAGTTTACGTTGGAGGCGGAATTTTTTTTACGCGATGATTTGTTTGTTATTTAATCATAAACCCATGTCAATTCTTATTTATTTAATCTAATATAAATACAATAGACGGATTACGAACATGAAAGAGAAGTCAAAAATGCATGAAATGTTATTCATATTGAGAAGAAAGAAAGGAACACAAGTGTTAAGTGTTAGTTAGTTTGTTAACTAATTGCTGATATATATCTTTTAAAATTATTAAGAATTTAGTGTTATTATTATTATTATTATTTGACATTTCTACCGGAATGTATTATAAGGAATTTTTCAATGCGGTTTTTTTTTAAATGAATTAAATTCATAAGAGATTATTGGGACATCGAGCTATAATTTTTTTAATGACTTATTAAAAAATTATCGTAATTAATTTTTTTGTTATCAAGCAAATACAAAAAAACAATCTGTCCCAATAATCTTTAATTTTTTTTAAATTTAAAAATGAATTTATTGTTATTATTAATCACATATTAATTAAGAAATTTTTAAAATAAGCTTAGATGATTTATTTAAAAATCAACTGTCAAATTAGTTCAGCATTCTTGCAATAGATGGCAGGCTAGTCTAACAGACGATATAGTATAATAGCCTATATTTATATATTTTTATGCTTTTATAAAAGATACATAATATATAATAACATTTATAAAGTATTTATTGTTAAAAGATCAATGAAAATCAACCAAATGCATTAAATATTATTAGCTACCATTCTGACATCTCTTGGCAAATTTTTGAATTACTTGATTTTTTGGGCATACTTTTTATGACACACTACGCCATCTTATCGGGAAAAACATGCGTAACCACTTCGCTCCCGTAGCCCCTTAACTAGAGAAATTGGCTCGGGGGGGGGCATGGGACCAGCTATCCTACGGGGGGCCGGAAAGCCCCATATTTTCTCATTTTTTTTACGTCTCTTCCACAGGACGGGATGTCAGAGCAATTATTTTAAACCAGATGAAGAAAAAATGTAATAAAAAATAGGAACCTACGGAATATTCGGTTTCGGCAGAAACTACGATTGAGGCCGAAATTCGGTTTCAGTTGGACCCAAAAAAAAAAGCATTGTAAAGTTTTGCCATTTCGTTGTTGTTGTTGTTGTTTTTTTTTTTAATAAAAAATTGCACATAATGAATCATCCGATGTAAATTAAAGATATGAGTTTCATTTTTTCTTCTTCTTCTTTATTTAAATGCAAATTAAATAAATAAATAAATAAATGATAGACAAAAAAAATCCCGTTTCCCAGACGATGCATTTAATTAGAAAGAGGGCAACCATCAAGGCCTCTCTCTCTCTCTCTCTCTCCAGAAAGGAAAGAGAGAAAGAAGGCCATCAAATTATATAATAATAATTAATTATTAATATTTTCATTATTATAGTTGTTCGTTTCGCTTGCCATTTCACTATAATTTACACATTTTGCCTTTTTTCTGTTCGTTTCATTTTTAGCACCCTAGCTTCTGTTCGTTTATGCTTAGGGAGGTGAAGCATCCCCTTTGTGTGACTAAAATTTAAATATCACTAATATAGTCTTCTTATCACTTTTCTCATAATTGTTTTGTGGCGCCATCTAGCGTTCAAATTTCTAACTATATTTTAAACATGACCGCTATCATTAATTTTTTTTTTTAACTCAACTTAAAAGGAGATTGCCAGAATATAGTCACTCGTGTGCGCGTGCCCTAATATTAACAGAAAAAAAAAGGATAGAATATACGGACCCTGTTATGCAAATGTGTGTCAAAGACCAGACATCGAGTTTTGAGAAAAAGCAGCATTAAAGTTTTTCTGATTTAAATTGTTTTGATTAGATTATATATCATTTTTTTTTGTCAATTGTGCAAGTAAATACTGTAATTATGGTTAAATATTAAAAAAAAGAGAAAAAAAAAATAAAAAATAAAAAGTCCAATATATATTTGTAAAAATGCTTCAAAGTCTCTTGACACATGATTGCAAATTAATCTATGCACTATTTATATTAATAAAATAATTTTAGGTTATAATTCAAAAATTAAAACGGAGATATTATTAAAGTTCTTTTATGGTTATATTTAATACTAGTAGCTTAGAAACTTTTTATCAAAATTACATTAATAAATTTTAAATAGTATTAATGTTTTAAAATTAAATACAAAGTGATAACAAAATTTTCTCATCAATTAATTCCTGAATGGAAGTGAACATGGAAACAGTAAATCAAAGTTATAATGAAATTGACTTAATATTATTTATTTTGTTGTCTTTTCGAAATCGCACTGATCCTCATCTTCATTATCAGGAATAATATCAAAAAATTAAATTTTGACATCTACGAATTCATTTCTCATTTTTAAAAAAAAAAGGATTTTGGTTTATTTAAGGTAAACAATATATAATATAGGTTAAATAAGTTTTTATTGGTTGTTAACATCATAAAAAACAACGTGTTAGGTACATAAATCATTTTTGCAAAATGAAAATCCTGCATTGAAATATTGTAAAAATAATTTTAAGCTTTTACATTAAATATAAATTTTTTTAGGACATATTTCATAAAAAATATTATTAATTATAGCATTTGAAACAATATTCCGTGCTTAACTCAATTTTGAATTTTCTTTTGGCGTTGACACACATTTGCATAACAGGGTCCATACAGTTACCACAGATAGGGTTTGTAATCATCTCTCTCTCTCTCTCTCTCTGGTTCTTTAAAAGATATATTACAAGTTATTAAAATTTTGATATTCATATTTTTCCCTATTCATCCCACGTCTCTTTCTTTCGTCTATTTCCGTTTTGTCTTTTTTTTTTTTGAGAAGGCGAGGCAAAGTGAATAGTTAGTCAAACTACATACAGGGCGTCCTAATACATTGACAGTCGACAGGGAAGGAAGCCCCTCCCAGATCTACTATTTCTACTATTATTCATTCATTCATCCCGGCTAAGTCTTAGCTTAGACAAAAAAAAAAATGACTTAAATGAATACTAGCTGGAAAACAAGCTTTTTTAATACTAATTCTTAATAATGTATTTTATAAATAATGATCTATATATTCCTATGAATTTTTTTTTTATTATTCCTCTTAGGGCATATCGACGTTCTAATTAGTAAAGTGCCTAACTCCTAACATTTTTGTTTATTTTTCAGGAGAGCCCAAAAACATTTCATTGTCATTGTTAGAGCCACGGTTAAACACTTTTCGAACTGAAAAATTTGAATTACGTTCTTACCCAGTTCAGGGCATAAGAAGAATGATATTTTTCAACAGAAAATACAAAATTTCGAAAAAAAAGTGGAGGCCCTCGGGGCTTGGCGTAGAGGTTAGCGTGCTAACCTCGTATACCAAACGTCACGGGTTCGGACCCCAGGCAGTCCGATAAATTTATTTAAGCCATTTGGATACTAAAGATTAACAATCAAATAGATATTTGTTCTCATGTACATTATAATCAATTTTAACAATATAAAAATAATTAAATTTCAACAATAACGGAAATGTAAAAGTGTGAGACAAAAATGACAAAGATAAAAATAACAAACTTCTATATAATTACTGGAAATTTACTTATTTTTATATATCAATGAATTAAAAGAGAAATAATATATTAAAAGAATCTTTGTACATTGGTCTCCCTAATCATATTTAAGATGCGAAATGTTAATTTAAAATTATAGATATATTTGAAACTCAAGCAACCATCATATTCATTTACGCCCAAATTTCATTATATACATATAATAATAGTTTTCTATTTTACAATAATTTATATTAATTATTATCTGACAAACTCTGAGCATAAGTATACCAATTGTAAATTATTTATAATACAATTATTTTAAGTAAAAAACAACTTTATATATTAAAAAAATAAATAGAGCGAAACGTCATCGGCTGATTGGTAAAGCATTCAGAGAATTTTATTTTTTGGCTGTCTCTGCTTCCATATCTCCTACATACACAGCCACTACTTACATCTCAAATTACATGTAAGTATTCAGCATAAAAAACTGATTCAAGGAAAAATAAGTTTTGGTCCCTAGCACTTCCAATTTTTGAGTTATCAATTCTTAAAGTTACGTTTTCTCCCATAGGAAATGTATAGAGAAATATTTATGTATTCTTTGCATTTGTATATTCTATAAATGCAAACAAATCCTCAAGCAGCCCTCGGGGCTTGGTGTAGAGGTTAGCGTGCTAACCTCGTATACCAAACGTCGCGGGTTCGGACCCCAGGCAGTCCGATGATTTTATTTAAGCCAATTGGATACCAAATGGCTTAAATAAAGACTGTGTGAATGTGAGTGTAAGTGTGAGTGTGAATGAGAAAAAAAAAAAAAAAATTCCTCAAGCAGGCACTGGTTTTTCTTAAATAACTTAACCTCTTTTAACTTATTATCAGCCCTCGGAGGCTTGTGGCTAATCGGATAAGCTGCGGATTACGAATCTAGATCTGCTACACAACTCGGGTTCAAATCCCATTTGCCTTGAAAGACAGTTCAAACAGTGCCAATGTCTCCTCCATCTCTCTGTAATTGGAGTTAATCTCTGTTGAGAGATGAGAAAATAAAAAACAAAAAGTCTACTAAATAATATCTTTTTTAGCTCAAAGAAGGCGCAATATCCTCAATTAATAAACCTCAGCCCCCCCCACTTTTTGTATTCATATTAATTTATTTAAAAAGAACCCTCCTCTCTTGTTTGATTCATATTTCCTCTGTGAGTCGATATCCTTCCTAAGAATACAACTATTTAGAAGGAATATTAATTTTCTTTTAAAAGATTTTATCTATGAATGTCAAAATCATAGAAATGGATTAATTAATAGATACAAAAAAAAAAAAACAAAAAAAAATTCACAGTGAATATTAATTAAACCAACAACAAGAACAACAGAAATGAGAGTGAGTGAGAGAAGGACGGAAACGGGGAAAAACCCTTCGACCTACCAAGTGACAGAGCAAGGAGTCACACCCGTCATTCATAAAAAAAAAAAAATAAAATCATTTAGGGTGAATGAATGAAAAAAAATGGAATAAATTAAAAGAGTTTTTAATTTTAGTTGTGATGCATGCTCTAAGAATTCATAGCTTCGGTAATTGAAAGTTGTGTGATGTGCTATCAACTGAGATCAGGGGCACCGGAACGAATTTGAATCAGGGGGGGGGGGGCAAACATTTTTTTTTTTAGAAAATTAAAATAATTTAATAAGTTCAAATAGTATAAAACAAAAACAAATCTACTATAAAGCTTTAAAAATTTTAAATAAAATCACAATTTTAATAAAAATTAAAATTTTAAAAAATTTGTTAGTGATTTTATCAAAATTTTTTTTAGGCTATATTTATACTATTTGAAAGAAATAAATATTTTTAATTTTCTTCTTTTAATTCAATATAAAATGTTTTTAGAAATTAGAAATACAAGAGGGTCTATATAAAATATTTTGGAAAAAAATGAATTTCTTACTCTTTTCATTTTTTTTTTTAATATAAAAGATTTTATTTTTCAAGAGTAAAAATCTGGTGTGACTGGCCAATCCCGAACTTTCGCCGCCCTCGGCATCACTTAACTGCAACGATTGTGGTGGAAAAGAAAATTTTTTTTTTTTTTTTTCAAAAAAACACTCACACTTTTCTTATTCACACTCACACTCACACACACATTCACACAGTCTTTTCGGCAACTTTGGCCATATAACTTTTTACGATATCCGTTATTGATAAATATACATATATGGGGTCCAGGCATTCTTATTTAAGCCATTTGGTATCCAATTGGCTTAAATAAAATCATCGGACTGCCTGGGGTCCGAACCCGCGACGTTTGGTATATGAGATTAGCACGCTAACATCTACGCCATGCCCCGAGGGCGAAAAGAAAATTTTTTTTTTTTTTTTTTTTTTAAAACATTCACACTTTTTCTCATTCACACTCACATTCACACACACATTCATACAGTCTTTTCGGCAACTTAGGCCATATAAGACTTTGACGATAACCGTTGTAAGTATAATATATCTATTGTGGGGTCAGGCATTTCTATTTAAGCCATCTGGTATCCAAATGGCTTAAATAAAATCATCGGACTGCTGGGTCGAAGAAAAGAAAATTATTACTACATATTCCATTCCAGTGCCTGCTTGAAGATTTGTTTACATTCATAGAATATATAAATGCAAAGAATACATAGATATTTCTCTATACATTTCCTATTGGAGAAATCGTAACTTTAGAAATTAATTTATAAATTGTAGCAGCAGCTACAATTTATAAATATATTGTACTCGTCTGAGAATCGAAATTTAATTTAGAAATTAATAACTCAAAAAGTTAAGGTAGCATTCCGATCTGAGTGACTGCCCGGCAGGACTGCCCGGAGCGCTGCTGTGCGGCGCTGCCAGAAGCATTCGGATAGCGCGACCGCTGCCCGGCAGTAACCAAATAGCCTTTATAATTCTTCTCTAAATCATTATGAAAATAATGTTTTTAATATTATCTTCATAGTTATCATATTTAAGAGACCAGATGAGGTTGATTATATGTATGTATTTATTATTTCCTTAATATATGCTATAATTTATATAAATAGTTTTTTTTTTAAGTAAATTTTAATAATATTATTATCAATAAATGAAAAATAATAATACAAATATTTGAAAAGAATCGGATTTCTTAAAAAAAAAAATTAACTAAATGTTCGTGGCTTTTCTTTGGATCGGCAGGTTCGTCAAAATAAATAATTTCAATGAAAATTGGACAGCAACGAACACAGGCGAACGTCGGAGCAGAGCAGAGCGAGATGTGTACGTACCTTTAATATATAACTATGTCAAATTTAAATGAACGAAAGAGAGAACTCGTGAAGAGACTGATTGAAGACGAAGAAGAGGAAGACGAAATAATGTTGCTATTACTTTCATCAAAGAGGAATGAAATTGATTCATTATTGATTCATATGCTCCCAAATATTTTCCCGAACAACAATATCCTTATAGAATTTTAGTTAAGAATCGCACAGGCTGGATTTTTAGAAATTAAATCAACCAAAAACTCATCATTTTCTTCAGTAAATGTCGAATCTTGGCAATTTGAAGGAGCAGGTGGGATGCTCGGGCGGCGGGCAGCGTGCGGAAGGGACTGGCCGGGGGTGTGGTCTTGAGTCGGAAACTAATTCATAGAAATCCATTTGAGGGTGGAGGGCAAGGTGGGGCAGTGTGGGAGGTGCAGATCGGAATGCTACCTTTATAAAAATTTCGGGACCCGAGTATTTTTCCTGGACTCTCTATAACGTCCTCTATACGACTGCAAAATTTCGATTCAAAACGGGAAGTTGGTTAAACAGAGCGTGACAGACTGGACAGACGGACACTCCGCTATTATATAAATAGAAGATTTACTTTTTTTTTATTCTTTCAGAAATGAAACGATCTGACAAAGATCCCCGTAGTAGTTTCTCCAATGAGTATATTCCAGGAAAAACAAAAATTCAGATCAAAACAAGATCACTTTTTATCAGATTGTTCTTTATTTGATCGTCGACGTTTCGGTTGGCTCCTTCCTCAGGACAATTAAAACGTCAAACAAATACAGATTGAGGTATTTCTAATTTTAATTAGAAATACCTCCACATCTGTATTTGTTTGACGTTTTGATTGTCCTGAGGAAGGACGTGACCGAAACGTCGACGATCAAATGAAGAAAAATCTGATAAAAAGTGATCTTGTTTTTATCTAATTTTGTTTTTCCTGGCTGCCATCCGCTAACCTTAAGGTGCGCGTCTCGGGGTGCTAATTTTGGGAGTTTCCAGCGGCCACAATTTTGAAGCTATCGACCTCAAATTTTTTTTTAATTAAAGCTATTTAAAATATCTACAACTTATAGAAGCCCTTTTTTTGATTTTCGAAAAAATAAATTTTATTTTTTAGATTAATCGCATTAAATAAAAGATATTTTTAAAAAATCCGCTCTATAACTTATAGATAATTAAATTAGTAATCATTGTGTTAAAAAATAATTAATTTTCTGCCTTTAATTAATTAGCTGGAATCTTTCAAATGAAATGCTTGTTTCCCTATGGGCAGAACTAACGCCATCTCTTGCCACCTAGAGCAACTCGGTAGTCAATCGTGTCCTAACGGTTTTTCGAGACGCGTACCTTAAAAAATTAATGATGGCATACCCGTTTAAAATATAGTTAAAAATTTGAACGCTAGATTAAATAAAAATCGTTTAATTAAGATTTCCATTCCACACACACACATTTCGGGCATTCAACTTTTTGTTTCCATCCTTTTTTCATGAATTTTTATTTAATCCTCTTTGTAACGCGCGTCATAAAAGGACTAATTTGAGAATTTATATACAATTTGAGTTGTTTTCGAATTTTATCCACTCTCGGGTATATAATTAAAAACAAGTGTAGAAGAAGTGGCAAAAGTGGCACCGCAGCTGTTGTGTGTGAATGCCATCACGATCAAGAGACCAAAAAAAAAAAAAGATTTCAATTTCTACGAAAGACTTTTATTGCAAACGACACTTTTTTTTTTTTGTTTCGTTCCGAAATAATCGTGGTGTGAAATTCAAGTTGTATATTAAAAGAGCAGCGTGTGTATTTTAAGTTTCAATTTTTGTCTGTCTGTTTGTCGTCGGGGCATTTATTTGCTCTGTCTCCTTAATTGAAGCCTATGTTAATGCAAGGCGGCCGGCCGCCAAGCAAAGGGAGCACGATTTAGGTGCACTGCTGGGTCGGTGACAGGTGTCAGGAGCACCTCCTCCTCCACGAGGAGCATTTCCATACCGGGGCAAACGACGACGACCGCCCCCCTTTTGCTTCTTGTCTCTTGACAGAGACAAAGGGCCAAAATACCTACATTTGCTCAAGAGAGTTAAATTAATATCGAGCCAATAACAAAGAGTATAGTATGTTCAAAGATTCCAATTAGAGGGTTAGATTTATTCATTTTAATTAAAATAAGCTCTCGATAGATTGAAAAGGGCCGGTCGCTTCACATCTAATTAATTAGCTATCCCTCGGTTGACTATGACTTTTTACTTTCTCTTATCCTATATATGAAATATATATACTCTCTAAAAACGAATTAGTAAAAAACTACTAATTCATAATGAATAGTCACTTTTTTAAGATGTGCAAAGTAGACCACCCGTAAATAGTGCATATCCAAGTTTTCAATTAGTTAAAAATTATTACTTTTTCAATTAGGGAATTTTTCACAAATGAAAAAAGTGAATTTTTCACTAATTGAAAAAGTGAATTTTTAAAAAATAATGACCAAAAAAAAAAGAAACGTTTAAGATATATGAAATAAGGTGCGATGACACCGGGACCTAACTTGTGTTTACTGACTCGAGTTCTAGCCGAACGCACTTAAACTTGACTTACTCTTACTTCTCTGTTATTTGCTATATAAGTATGTCGCTGGTGTTAACAATGCTTTTTACTTGAATGTTACTATATTCCTTCCCAGCAATTTATTTCTAAATAAACTTAATAAAACTAATTATCGTTATATGAAGAAATATATTTACTAAATTTTAAGTAAAAATATTTCTTAATTGACTATTTAATTTAAAAAATAATATTTTATTAATTTAAAAAAATTTGGAATCTATTTGTTTTGACTTAACATATATTTTCTGCAATTTTTAACAAAAAATACAAGTTATCTCAATATTATTATTTGTATTATTATAACTTAAATAAAACCTTATATTGCCAAAAATGTCTTTATTAAGGAACCGATCAAACGGCTGGTCGGCCATGTTGGCTTCTCAGACAGCGGAATTGAATGAACTACTTTTTAAATTAGTAAAAAATAACTAATCTAAAAGTAACCAATAAACTTACTAAATATTTAGTAGATTCTACTCAAAATGACTAAATTTGATGTAATTTTCTTACCTACTAATTGAATAAGTAAAAATTCTACTAATTCGTTTTACGAGAGTAAATATATGTCAACACGAAAAATCTGGTATGACAAGCACAGAACACAACTTTCGATTACCGAAGGTAAGAGAAAGTTGTGTGCTGTGCGACCAGTCGCACCAGATTTTTACTTATGAATTGGAAGTGGTCAAGTTTGAAACTAAGCTGCTATAGGAAACTAAATATATAATCTCGACACAAAAAAAATCTGATGTGACAAACCTACTCCACCCTAATTGTTGAATAGCTTCGCATACAAAAAAATTTTATCAATAAAACACGCTCCACATATGTGTAATGTACGTATATTGATATAATGTTGTAAAGAAAATCAGCTGTACCATGTAGGCCTATATCTTTTAAAGTTCCAGTTGATGCACTGAAGATAGATTGCGTAGGCATTACGAAATATTTGCAAAATAAATTATTTTAATTTAATTAGAAGGGGAACAGTTTTATATTAAATATTTCAAGATAAGGAATTTTACTGTTCCGTTGATGTTAAGGTTGTTCGGACAGTACATCGTAAGTCATAATGGAATCTAAATTTTTTTTTTAATAAAATTAAAAATTTGAATGTCAAAATTCCTTATTATAATTTAGTCGTGACCTATCAGAGTTTATAAGTGGATTAAGTTAATAATTTAATTACCAAAAATAATAAATGAATGACTTTTGACTTGAGCAGTATTTCACGTAATATAGATCTGGCAACATTGCATTCATCAACTATCTATTTTAAATCTTAAAAGCCTTCAATTTTATTTTATTTAATTTAATACAATGATTAATGCATATCAGTTTAAATACTATGGACGATTTGCGAGAAAAAATATCGTAAAATGGAAAAAAAATGTAACTGACATCGAGAAAAGACAATTATGTTATGCGACGTTGCCGGACTGGTCTCACTCTCAAATCTTCCTTATTTTTAAATGTTGGCGACTGTCATTTTTTAGAATTTTTTGTTAAAATATCTTTAAAAGCGGACGGCAGAAACTTTTGATTTTATGTTTAACGTATTCCTCGGAAGTGAATTGATAAAATGTAAGTTTTTTTGTTTTTGTATCTGATGCAGATGTGGCTATATAATTCGATATATGTGCGTTTCGTCAACATTCCCCATAGACTACATGTTAAATTTCAATTTTTAAAAATGAATTACATGATAACCCTGGGTCAGATCTGCTTCAAAATTTTATTTTAAACGTATGTGATAGTGATTAATAACATATTAAAAAATTAGCTTTTAATCTAATAAAGTGCTTTAATGTCCAAACAACCTTAATGTGTAAAGCAACCGCTGGGTGTATATTTTCTCCATATCCATAACCTTATTTTCATTTTTGTTTTTGTAGCATTTGAGGGCATAAGCGTAGAAGAAGTAAAAGAGTTTAATTATTTTTTTTCTATTATTAGTTTGACAAGGTTCTTTCCAAACACGGTTTCAATTACCTTGGAAATGAATAACTCATATCAGAAATTATCAACAGTTGTTCTGTAATTCATACAGTGGAAATTATTTTATTTTCATTCAAATCTTACGTATATACTTTATTAGCGTTTATTTTGCTCACTTTTTGTATTTCTTTATTTAAAAATTAATCGGCTTCCCTATTATTTATTTTATTATGTCAAGTGATAAAATGCATCTTTACAATTCTGTTTAGTGTGTTATCTTTTTACAATTCAATGCTTAGGGAGGCGAAGCAACCCCTTTGTGTGACTAAAATTTAAATATCACTAATAGTCTTCTTAACACTTTTATCATAATTGTTTTGTGGCGCTATCTAGCGTTCAAATTACTAACTACATTTTAAACGGGACCGCCATCATTAATTTTTTTGCTTTCTCTTACATATCTCTATCTATATATATATAAAAAATCTGGTGTGACTGGTCGCACAGCACACAACTTTCTCTTACCTTCGGTAATCGAAAGTTGTGTACTGTGGTTGTCACACCAGATTTTTCGTGTCGACATATATTTAGTTCCCGACAGTACGGAACATTTGGATACAGATGTAAAATTTAAAAGTATGGCAAAATACGTATTTATATTTTGTTATCATGGCAACCATTTCTCCTATCTTCCCTATGAAATACAAGAGTAAAGTGGTCTTCAGAAAATTTCAATGGCAAAATGAGAATATACACTTTAAAGAGCATCTAAAAAATAATTGATTTTTGAATTTTTAAAAAAATCGTTGGAGCGAATTTTGAAAAAATCGAAAAAACTAAAAAAAATGCATCAGTAAAGTACTAGTACTCTTTGGCCGATTTTGATTAAAAGCTTATTTTCAAGGTCCAGGGGGGTACAAAACTTAAATATAAAATTTCAACCTCGTAGCTCAATTCCTTCATGCTTAAAATTGAACACACCCACACACAGACAGACCATGTCGCGAAAACCACTTTTTTGGATTCAGGGGACCTCAAAACGTGAAGATCCATCAAAATCTCGACATCGAATTTTTGACATGAATCCAATACTTTCTCTCTCTATATATATATTACATATATACATAGGTAAGAGAAAATAAAAATGAAATTGGAAAAATGTATGTATGTATATGTTCTATAGAAATCCACAATCTATTTGAAATTAAGTACACTTATAATACATGGCTCTGGGAGTAACGTAGTAATAATCTGAATCTCTTAACTATTTTGGAAAATTAATTATAATCAAATTTCTTCAATATAGGAACACAAAATCTACAAGTTAGCAAATTAGTATAGGATAGGCCAATGCCATGCTTGCTTAATAAAATTCCAAAAATTTTCCCCATTTTAAGAGAAATTTCCTATGATCAGTGGAGGATAAAAAAAAAAAAAGAAAAAGTAAAGTGACGTCCGAATATATCTAAAAGAAGAAGAAAAAAAAAAATTTATAAAATAAGAAGAAATAAAGAAAGATGCAGGCAAGTAGATAGAAGAGACGAGGAGGCGAACGCGAGAGGGAGAGGGAGAAAGGGAGTTGACAAGAGCCATTTCATATAGGCTATATAGTCTAAAAGATCGATTCAGAAGTCAGAGAGAGAGAGATTGGAATTTGTGTACGTTGGTAGCCATGTTCCTTCTTCAACAGAACACACAGACACAATCACAAATCTGCATCTGCATATGCGTATAAACAACAGCTTGACTTTTTAGTATAATAAACTAATCACATATTGACAATTTACTAATATATCATTTATAGAAATTAATAAATTTTCAAATGAATGCATAATAATGACGTAATAACCTACAAATTTAATTAAAATTCATATGCCTTTGGATTTTCCTTTTAAATGTCTGAATATAAAATAAGAGAGCTCTTATTGAAGATTTCCTACCGCCCCTTAAATGTTTTTATACGATTTGAAGTCGTCATTATGAATTTATTTCAAAAGATCAGTAAATATTTCTGTCTTTCTAACCTAACTTCTAACACCCTTCGTTTCTTGTTTGTTCGCTGTTCGTGTTTATTTCGTTTCCTCATAATTAATATTATTTCGTTATTAATTTTATTTTTCAATCATATCAATAATTAAAAGATTCAATTACTATATTTTATTTAATAATATAATAATTATTTTGAAATTTAATTTTTAAATTTGTAATAATATGTAATTTAAAATATTTATAATTGAAAAGTTTTGTCGAAATATAATAAAATATTAATAATTGCTGGTCAAATAACATGTCGCTTCCAAGCGTTTTAATTATAAGGGCCGTAATGTGGTGAAAGAGGTGAAATCCACTGGAGAAGGAGTGCCGATAGTGTCTCCGAAATATCTGGAAATATTGCCTTGTTAATTAATAAAAATTGCTGAAAATATAGCGTCTTTTTTCTGTTAATAATAAAATATTAATAATTTTAATGAATTTAATAGAAAATATACTGTATTAAATTTTAATAAGAATGCATAGAAGGGGTTGTGAGAACCTTTCCAATATAAGTTTTTCCATAATAAGTGCAGTGCTCGCATCTATTTAATTGATTTGTTTTTTTATCTTTGTTTAAATCTTCCGCTAAATAAATTTGGGTTGCAAGAACAAGTACATCAGTAAAGTATTAGTACTCTTTGGCCGATTTTGTTCAAAAGCCCTTCGATGTGCACGACTTAAATATAAAATTTCAACCTCCTAGCTCTTTTCGTTCTTGAGATATTTTGCACACAGACAGACCATGTCGCGAAAAACACTTTTTTGGATTCAAGGGACCTCAAAACGTGTATATCCATCAAAATCTCGACATCTAATTTTTTGACATGATCGCAATACTTTCTCTCTCTATACCGGTATATTTCATATATAGGTGCGAGAATGTAAAAAAAACAAAGCAGAGGTCAAATCAAATAACGATGTGATAATTTTTGTGATTAAATAAAAATTTTTTAATTAATTAAAATTGGTGAAATTCCATGTCGTGTTATCATTTATGCAATTCAATGAAGCAAATAGAGACGTGTCTTGTATTTATTAACAAATTTCACGGAATATTTATAAATAATAGGGCCACACACATAAAGATAATTAAATTTGCAAAAGAGGGCGGGGAGGGGGGGGATTAATATTAATTCAAAGCTAATTTAAATAATGCATTAGTCTGCTACTTCACTTAATGAAAATTATGCAGATTATTATTATAATTTAAATATTCGTTCTTTTTTCGTATTCAATGTTGAATAAACAAACATTCATAGGTAGATGGGTTTGCCTATTTATAAAATCGCTCACTTGTTTGTCTTCACGGATATGAATTTATTTTTAAATAAATCCTTTAATCTAGCTGAACTTTGGGAAATCTATTTTAATATCTCGAAAGAAAGAAAATAAAAATAAAAATCAATCAAAGTGGATTGAGATTGAAGTAATAGAAGAAATTTCTCGTTTTTACAACTAGATTATAGAAGTATTCAAATGTATATTGGGCATTCCACGCCAACTCGACCACTTTTGAACCCGACCATTTTTGATTTGGCTGAAACTTTGTCATCTTTTTGTACCCTATTCAAAACGTGTTTGAGAATTTTTTCAGATTTTACGACCCAGCCAAAAAAAAGTTATAGCATTTTCAAAAAACATCGATTTTTTTTTTAAATAACCGTAAAACAGTCAAAAATTATCTTATCGGGACGATTTTTTTTTTTGAAATTTTTGTCTTTAAATGTACTTTTCAGAAATAAATATGACAAAATTTTACAGATTCATCTTGAACGTTTTTTTTGACATTTTCGGAAAAAAACAAAAATTTCCGGATGAATGACACTTTTTTTTTAATTTTTTTTTTTTTATAAAAAACTTTGATTTTTTCTAGAAATGCTCTGAAAATTTCAGAGTGGTATTATTTCGCGTTCTATTTTTTTTTTTTTTTGAAAAAAAAAAAAAATTTTTCTCCGCTTATTTTTCATGATTGTGCTCTTAAATTTTTCCAGGATTGACTGAGATTATAGAAAATTGAAGAAAAATAATAATAATAATAATAGTTAGGGGTGATGAAAATCGAGAAAATTCCATTTATCCTGAAAAAATTAGAAATTAGTTGTTTTTCAATTACTGAAGTATTTGAAACGTCAAGTAAAAGCTTAGAAACATGGGAGTAACTAGAGGGGTGCCAGGGGGGGCCTGGCCCTCCCCAGAAAGCTCCTTGCCCCAAGAAAAATTGAGAAAATATGGGGCTTTCCAGGCCCACCGGAGGATGGCTGGTCCCATGGCCCCCCTTTAATTTTTCTTGGGGCAAGGAGCTTTCTGGAGGGGGGCAGGCCTCCCCGGCACCCCCCTAGTTACGCCCATGTTTCTAAGCTTTTACTTGACGTTTCAAATACTTCAGTAATTGAAAAACAACTAATTTCTAATTTTTTCAGGATAAATGGAATTTTCTCGATTTTCATCACCCCTAACTATTATTATTATTATTTTTCTTCAATTTTCTAGAATCTCAGTCAATCCTGGAAGAATTTAAGAGCACCATCATGAAAAATAAGCGGAGAAAAAAAAATTTTTTTTTTTCAAAAATAAAAAAAAAATAGAACGCGAAATAATCCCACTCTGAAATTTTCAGAGAATTTGTAGAAAAAATCAAAGTTTTTTATAAAAAAAAAAATTAAAAAAAAAGTGTCATTCATCCTGAAATTTTTGTTTTTTTCCGAAAATGTCAAAAAAAACGTTCAAGATGAATCTGTAAAATTTTGTCATATTTATTTCTGAAAAGTACATTTAAAGACAAAAATTTCAAAAAAAAAATCGTCCCGATAAGATAATTTTTGACTGTTTTACGGTTATTTAAAAAAAAATCGATGTTTTTTGAAAATGCTATAACTTTTTTTTGGCTGGGTCGTAAAATCTGAAAAAATTCTCAAACACGTTTTCAATAGGGTACAAAAAGATGACAAAGTTTCAGCCAAATCAAAAATGGTCGGGTTCAAAAGTGGTCGAGTTGGCGTGGAATGCCCCATATATATTTTTTAGCGGCTCTAATATACAATATTTTCGCCAACGTTTCTCCCTTCTTCAGGTCTTTAAATCAAAAGGGGAAAAAAAAACAATCAAAATTTGACGATGTGTAGAAAAGTTCATTCACGGTCTTGGTTAAGATCATCCTCAGAGATTTTTAATAAATCACTAATTATTTATATCCCATGAGGATGGTTTTAACCAAGACCGAAACGAAAATGATATTCAGTAGGGTGAGGCTTAAAAATGAAGTGTTTAAAATTTTATGGTTCACCCTCTTATTCGAATCTCGCACATGTAAAATGTTCTAGAAAAATATTTGACTGTATTTAAAACGAATTTAGGGGTCGCTAGCATTTAAATATTATAATAATGCATGTTAAGCATAGAATTTTTTTTTTTTTTTTGGAAAATTAAATTTTTTTTTATTAAATTCGTTTAATTAGACCATAAATAAAAAATCTGGTGGGTCTAGTCGCACATCACACAACTTTCACACCTAAATCCTGTGCCGACGATTGTAGCTCTAGCAGTTTAAAATAAAGGTAAACAAAACCTCGTCCCAGAATTGAATAAAAGTTTATTTTTTTATAACTTCAGAGCTTGGTAGCGATCCCTAAAAATTGTGCAAAAAGTCGAAAAAAAAAAATAAATAAATAAATTTTGTTTCCCTCATTAGGTAACACGGGGTGAACTACAGCAAAAATAAAAAATCTGGTGTGACTAGTCGCACATCACACAACTTTCTCTTACCTTCGATAATCGAAAGTTATGTTCGGTGCTTGTCACACCAGATTTTTCGTGTCGACATATGTTTAGTTTACGCCGATATATCGAAATTCAAGATGCAAAATTTATAAGTATGGGAAAATATTTATATTTTGATACCATGGCAACCATTTCTCCTATCTTTTCTATGGAGAACAAGAGTAAAGTGGTCTTCAGAAGATTTCAATTGCAAAATGAGAATATACATTTTAAAGAGCATCTAAAAAATAATTGATTTTTGAATTAAAAAAAAATCGTTAGAGCAAATTTTGAGAAAATCGAAAAAAACTGAAAAAGTGCATCAGTAAAGTACTAGTACTTTTTGGTCGATTTTGTTCAAAAGCTTCGTGTCACGTCCCAGGGGGTGCCTAACTTAAATATACAATTTCAACCTCATAGCTCTTTTCGTTATTGAGATATTTTATTCACAGACAGACCATGTTGCGAAAATCACTTTGTTTTATTCAAGGGGACTTCAAAACGTGTATATCCATCAAAATCTCGACATCGAATGTTTGAAATGAATCCAATACTTTCTCTCTCTATATATATTAACATACATAGAGGTAAGAGAAAGTAAAAAATATCACTAGTCCCCGAATTTTTTTTTTTACAAATTTTACTGGTTCGTGGGCCAAAAAAGGTTGAGAAACGCTGGTCTAGGCCACAGTTACAGAGATAGGGCTTCTTCCCATTTCGATCCTTAGATCGGCGTATTTCTGGAGCACCACAAGATTTGTTTAAAACAAACTGTACATACACCCCTTGGCGTGTGACGTTATTATAAATCAGTATACATTTGAATAATCAAATAAAAATATTATGATACTTTCAAATAAAATTATATAATACTGTATTTTTTTATTCTCTTGACCTCTGATTAATCTTATCAATATTGACTATTTGATGCCCAAAAGAATATCTATCATCTTTAACATTAAATGAATGTTTTTATAAACTCTAGGGATTAAGAGGGGGGGGGGGTCAGAACCTCGAACCCCATAAAGGATTGTCATTTAATTTAGAAAAATAAGAAAGGCGCCTTGAATACCAACAAAGACTCAAATTTCCTCTACGAATGATGTCTCTGCTTCCAATGATGAAATTGCGAATATTATAAGAAAAATTTTTTTTTTTTTTTGCTCTTTATTAAATTATTAGTAAATCAGATTAAAAAAATACAATCAATTTCTATCAGATTTTCTTTATTTGACGAGTCGACGTTTCGGACGCCAGTCACGCCCTTCCTCAGGACCTATGAACAATACATAATTATAATAAAATATGTGTAAAGACAATCATTTCTTTTTTCCTTGACTATTGATTTTTTTCTTTCTCTCTCTATACTCACAATCAATAGTCAAGGAAAAAAGAAATGATTGTCTTTACTCATATTCTATTATAATTATTTATGCATTGATCATAGGTCTTGAGGAAGGGCGCGAATGGCGAACGAAACGTCGACTGTATTGTATGAAATTAGTAATTATGATATAAAACTTGCTATCACAGGCCCTGAAGATGAGTGCGACTAGTACTCGAAACGTCGGCAACAAAATATAAAGTTTTTTTATTTCGCCTGGCCGCTATCCCGTCCTTTTCTTCTAATTAAATTTTTACAGCCATTCTACTCAAGAAATTGATTAATACTATCCGGGGGGGGGGGATTTGCCCCCCTGGACCTCCCCGCCAACTGGCTCGGGCCCGCCTGCAGCGGAGCCTCGCCTTTTCTTAATTATGAAATTTTTTTTTTTTTTTTAAACACACACTTTTTTCTCATTCACACACACATACACACAGTCTTCGGCAACTTAGGCTTCGCTTCTGAACCCCCTTAAGACTATTTACGTATCCGTTGTAGAGATTAAGATACATATTAGGGGTCCAGGCATTTTTATTTAAGCCATTTGGTATCCACAAATGGCTTAAATAAAATCATCGAACTGCCTGGGGTCCGAACCCGCGACGTTTATTATACGAGGTTAGCACGCTAACCTCTACGCCAAGCCCCGAGGGCGAAAAGAAAATTATTATTATTCGATTCCAATCCAGTGCCTGCTTGAGGATTTGTTTACCTTCATGGAATACTCAAATGAAAAGAATACATAAATATTTCTTTATACATTTCCTATGGGAGAAATCGTAACTTTAAGAATTAATAACTCAAAAAGTTATAGGAATTTCGGCATGAAAATACTTTTCTTATAATCCCTAAAAGGTCCTCTTTATGCATATAAAATTTCATTTCAAAATTCCAATGGGAAATTGCTTAAATAGAGTGTGACAGATGGACATTAGCGAATTATATAGGCCTAAATAGATTTTTTTAATTTTTATTTTAATCAGGTAACGATCGAATTTTCATCTCTACTTGGACAGGAATGTTTTGATTAAGCTTATATATACAATACTTTTAAAATAAATAAATTAATAATAAATTACGTCTGCTATTTAGTTTTATTATTTGATTTCAAAGATGGCGATTCAAAATGGCGATATACATTCTACATCTCTTTGAGTTAAATACAACTGCATGCATACATAACCTCTAAAATTGATTATTTACACTTTTAATTAGTTTGTATTGTTTAATGATTTGTGTAATTTTTTTTTTTCTCCTCTTTATGCATATAAAATTTCATTTCGAACGTTGCCCGTTGCCGAAAAACGACTGTGTGAATGTGTGTGTGAGTGTGAGTGTGAATGAGAAAAAAGTGTGATTTTTTTTTTAATAAAAAAAAGCCCCCCCCCTCCGCCCCTTTGGCCAGGTGTGCAGCCCGCAGAATATTATTTCATTTATAGGTAAAGAGAGTCCGAATGTTAAATCTAAGCAAAAATAAACCAGAGTTAAATAAAAAATATAAAAATAAGTAATTATTAATCAATTTACTGTTTGTATTTTTTCAAGGAAAATTAAAAAAAAAAAAAATAATAAATTTATCTACCTGAAAAATTCAAGACTCATTCAAAAATGTAAGTTCAAGGAAAAAAAAAAAAAAAAAAAAAAATTTGTTTATAAACCTGTTTATATTACCTCACACCATTTTATACTACAATCAGTTTGCGTAGTATTTAATTTTTTTTTTTATATGAAATCAATGAATTTGGCTAATATTATTTTATTGAATAAAAAGGCCAAACAGCTATTATTATTTCTTTATTGGTATCAAACCCAGAGCGACGTTTCGGTCGACTATGCGACCATCTTCATGGCTATGGTTCAGTCGCAGAGTCGACCGAAACGTCGCTGTGGGTTTGATACCAATAAAGAAATAATAATAGCTGTTTGGCCTTTTTATTCATCTTTCTACTCAGCTATTCGCCTCGCTTACATATTATTTTATTAGGATATTCAAAATAGTGAGGTGGATTATTATGGTCGGTAAAGTTTGTTCATTTCAAGTTCAAAATATAAAATCTGGTGGGACTGGCACATAAATTTCTCTTCAGTATGTGCTTGTCACACCAGATTTTATTAATAATTAGTTTCTGACAGTAGTTTAGAATTCAAGATATAAAATTTATAAACATAGAAAAATATTTATATTTCGTTACCATGGCAACCTATCTTTCCTATGAAGTACAAGAGTAAAATGTGCTTTGATTTTTGACTGATGAGTATTGATAAGTAAACTCCTGATGATGGCATTCATTAAAGCCGAAACGTCTCCGGACAGAGAGGCTGTGCTCTCCTCTTTTTCTTTCACCTTATTTTCTCTTCTAACGAACTTATTTTGAACACATGGTGAATGGATGATGAAAGATCTTTCTCTTTTAACGAACACTAAATGAATGATGAAATAGATTCAAGCATGATCATTTGTTTAAAGATTGATAAGATTTTGTTTTCTTTCTATTATATAAATCAATGGGGGCTGCGATCTATTCTACCTTCCCCCCTCCCCCCACCAATTTCCCAAAAACCCCCCCTTTTAAAAGGTGGGGTGTTTATAAAAATCTTCTTCCCCTCCCCCCCACAAAATAATTGGGAAATTTTTATATGGGGGGCCGCCAAAAACACCCCCTCAAAATAAAAAAAAAAAAAATTATATAAATAATAAGGGGGTGGATTAACTCTGTTTCCACCCCGCCCAAAAGATGGTTCTGGTGGGGGGGGGATGAATAAATAAAAAAATAAATAAAAAAAAAAAAGATATATTTTTACATTCTCTTACCTCTATATGTATGTTAAATATATATATATAGAGAGAGAAAGTATTGGATTCATGTCAAAAATTCGATGTCGAGATTTTGATGGATCTTCACGTTTTGAGGTCCCCTGAATCCAAAAAAGTAATTTTCTCGACATGGTCTGTCTGAGTTCAATTTAAAGCATGAAGGAATTGAGCTACGAGGTTGAAATTTTATATATAAGTTAAACACCCCCGGGACCGTGAAAATAAGCTTTTAATTAAAATCGGCCAAAGAGTACTAGTACTTTACTGATGTACTTTTTCAGTTTTTTTACGATTTTCTCAAAATTCGCTCCAACGATTTTTTTTTTTAATTCAAAAATCAATTATTTTTTAGATGCTCTTCCAAATATATATTCTCGTTTTGCCCTCAAAGCACACTTTACTCTTGTACTTCATAGGAAAGATAGAAGAAATGGTTGCCATGGTAACAAAATATAAATATTTTCACATATAAATTTTACATCTTGAATTGTAAAATATCGTCGGAACTAAATATATGTCGACACAAAAAAATCTGGTGTGACAAGCACAGAACACAACTTTCGATTACCGAAGGTAAGAGAAAGTTATGTGCTGTGCGACCAGTCACATCAGATTTTTTTTACATTATTATGAAGAATCCAATTAATTAAAGAAAAATCGAAAAACTTATTAAAAAATTTAACCTCAAATATTTGTGTTGAAACCAATGATTGTTGATGAAAAGTCAGATACTAATTAAATCAGTAAAGTAAGACAAAAAAAAAAATTTATTTCTATTTGAGAAAACAGATTTTTTACTTGAATTTAAAAAATCTGGTGTGACTGGTCGCACAGCACACAACTTTTGTTTACCGAAAGGAAGGTGACAAGCGCACCAGATTTTTTTGTATCGAGATATATTTAGTGTCCGACAATACGGTACATTTGAATTCAAGATCTAATAAAATTTATAAGCACTAGCCGCGTCGCCCCCCTGAACCCCCCTCCAGCTGGCTCGGGCCCGCCTGCGACGGACCCTCGCCTTTTCTTCTTTTTTTTTTTTTACCCCCCCCAATGTATGAGAAGGTTCAGGCTTTCTATTTAAGCCATCTGGTATCAAAGGGCTTAAAAAATCGGCCCCCTGGGTACCCCCCATCATTTGGTCTCGGAGGGGCCCGCCTGCGGCGGACCCGGGGCCTTTTCTTCTTAATTATGAAAAGAAAATTATTATTACTACTATTCCAATTCAGTGCCTGCTTGAGGATTTGTTTACATTCATGGAATACACAAATGAAAAGAATACTTAAATATTTCTCTATACATTTCCTATGGGAGAAATCGTAACTTTAAAAATTAATAACTCAAAAAGTTATGGGAATTTCGGGATGAAAATAATTTTCCTGTAATCCCGAGAAGCTCCTCTTTATGCATAAAAAATTTCATTTCAAAATTCCAACGGGAAGTTGCCTAAATAGAGCGTGACAGACAGACGGACAGACAGACAGACAGACAGACGGACATTAGTGAATTATATATATAGATGCTAAAATATTTATATTTCGTTACAAGGCAACCATTTCTTTCTTTCTTATGAAGTACATGCAAGAGTAAAGTGGCCTTCAAAAGATTTCAATGGCAAAATGAGAATATACATTTTAAAGAGCATCTAAAAAATAATTGATTTTTGAATTTTAATCAAAATCGTTGAAGCGAATTTTGAGAAAATCGTAAAAAAACTGAAAAAGTACATCAATAAAGTACTAGTACCCTTTGGCCGATTTTGTTCAAAAGTTTCGTGTCACGTGCCAGGCAGGTATAAAATTTAAATATAAAATTTCAGCTTAATAGGTCAATTACTTCATGCTTAAAATTGAACACAGACAGATAGACTATGTCGCGAAAACCAAAACCGGAAAACGTGTATATCCATCAAAATAGCGGCAAGAGGAAGTAAAAAGCGTTAAATAAATAAAATGTATAATAAATAGTTCCATCAGAACTTTTTAGGCCTTCGGGGCTTGGTGTAGGGGTTAGCGTGCTAACCTCGTATACCGAACGTCGCGGGTTCGGACCCCAGGCAGTCTGATGATTTTATTTAAGCCATTTGGATACCAAATGGCTTAAATAAGAATGCCTGGACCCCTAATATGTGTATATAATCAATAACGGTTATCGTAAAAGTTAAATGGCCTAAGTTGTCGAAAAGACTGTGTGAATGTGAGTGTGAATGAGAAAAAAGTGTGAATGTTTAAAAAAAAAAAAGAACTTTTTAGAAATAGTTGCCATGGGAGGGGAATTTATAGCCCAGGGCGGGGCAAAAAATCACGGACCCTTGGATCACGATATAAAAGGCAGGTGCAGTTGCTTTTGAAAATATTTCCATTCATCAGAAATGAGATACGAGGTTGAAATTTTATATTCAACCAACCACCTGAGAAGCGATAAATAAGCCAAATCGGCCAAAGAGTAGTAGCCTACTAGAACTTTATTGATATACTTTTTCACTTTTTTTTTTTTTTTTTTTTTTTCAAAATTCGCTCTAACGATTTTGATTAAAATGATTTTTTAGATGCTCTTTAAAATGTTCCTTCGAAATTGTTTGAAGCACACTATACTCGTCATAAGAAGGATAAAAGTCCATGCTAACAAAAAATAAATATTTTTCTAATTACAAAGTTTACATCTATCCTGTAGGACAGGAAATATAATAAAAATCAGGTGTGACAAGCACAGAACACAACAGAATGTAGAAAAAGTGATGTGCGATAATTATTGATTAATTAACCATCGATTACTAATCTTCTAATTATCATCTTTATTTATTATAAACAAAGGGGGGTTTTTCGGGGTTTGGGGGTTGTTCGTTTGGGGATTATATTTGCGCCCCCCCCCCGGGGGAGTTTATCAAATAAAAAAATTTAAAAAATTGGTAAATAAATAATTATTTTAATTATTTTTTTAAGAGAATAAAAATTGAAATGATTGATCTGATAAAAATATTTCATTTATGAATTTCCAAAAAATAATTAATTTTAGAATATAATATGGGATTAATTATAGAATAATAATTGGGAAATTTAATTTTAATAAAAAAGCATTAAATTCTGAAACTAATTAATGGATTTTTATTTAATCATCTTTTTAAATAATAAAGCCACAACTGACTTTTAGCCCTCGGGGCATGGCGTAGAGGTTAGCGTGCTAACCTCGTATACCAAACGTCGCGGGTTCGGACCCCAGGCAGTCCGATTATTTTATTTAAGCTATTTGGATACTAAATGGCTTAAATAAGAATGCCTGGACCCCAAATAATATAAATTCATAACGGTTATCGTCAAAGTCTTAAATGGTCTGAGTTGCCGAAAAGACTGTGTGAATGTGAGTGTGAATGAGAAAAAAGTGTGAATGTTTAAAAAAAAAAAAAAAAAAAAAAAAACTGACTTTTAAAAAAATCTGGTGTGACTGTCGCTCCAGGTTTTTTTTTTGTGTCAAGATATATCAATATTGAGTTTCCCATATCACCCTAGTTAACTTGGCAACTTGCATTTCATAAGTAAACAAAAGAAAAAAAATCGGGTGTGTGTGGTCGCACAGCACACAACGTGCTATTACCTTCGGTAATCGAAAGTTGTGAGCTTGTCACACCAGATTTTTTTGTGTCGAGATATATTTAGTTTCCGTTGATACATATATTAAAATTCAAGATGTCAATTTTTTTTTTTTTTTTTTTTTTTTAAACATTCACACTCACATTCACTCAGTCTTTTCGGCAACTCAGGCCATTTAAGACTTTGACGATAACCGTTATTTAAGAATTTATCTATTATTGGGGTCCAGGCATTTCTATTTAAGCCATCTGGTATCCAAATCATCGGACTGCCCGGGGTCCGAACCCGCGACTTTTGGTATACGAGATTAGCACGCTAACCTCTACACCAAGCCCCGAGGGCTGGTGTCAAATTTAAAATATTTATATTTTGTTACCATGACAACCATTTCTCCTATCTTTAAAGTGTGCTTCAAACATTTTTGAGGACAAAACGAGAATATACATTTGAAAGAGCACCTAAAAAATAATTGATTTTTGAATTTTAATCAAAATCGTTAGAGCGAATTTTGAGAAAATCGTAAATCAGTAAAGTATTAGTACTCTTTGGCCGATTTTGTTGAAAAGCTTCGTGTGACGTCCCATGGGGGTGCCTAACTTAAATATAAAATTTCAACCTCCTAGCTCTTTTCGTTCTTAGATATTTTGTTCACACACAGACAGACAGACACACAGACGGACCATGTCGCGAAAACCACTTTTTTGGATTCAGGGGACCTCAAAACGTGTATATCCATCAAAATCTCGACATCGAATTTGTTGACATGATCGCAATATTTTCTCTCTATATATTTTAACATATATGGAGGTAAGAGAAAGTAAAAAGTCAATTGATTCAAAATTTCCATAGGATCTGTGTATTTCAAAAATTTCATAAAGTTCCAAAGGGGACCTACTTTAGAATCGAAATTAACAAGCAAATCCCCATATGGGGATTTATGATTTACTCTATCGTAGGAAGAGCCGAAAAATTAACCTTTGCTCATTAAATGCCCATAAAATGAGATCACAAAAAAGAAATTTATTCTCAAGGAATTAGAATACAAAAGACAACTAATCTCATTCATTTCTTATCATACAATTTTGAATGCCTTTCTTATCTAATAAAAGACAAACCGAAACGTTATTCAAAGATAAATATTAACAAGTTCTTTTTTAAAAGGATTTTGATTGAATTAGGAATTATATAATAAAAAAAAAAAAAAAAAAAAAAAAACAAGACTTGCTACTCATTATGAATAAATAATTACTCACTCAAGAATGATGATTTTAAAAAAAAGGAAGAGGCAGCAGGCTCCCCGAGGACACAGTGAGTTGCTCCCTCGCGGACTGAACACGTTCTGTTCGCGCTAAAAGACCTGAAGCGACGGGGGGGGGGAGGGTTCTTCCTTTCCCCTTAATTGAGAGGGACTCCCCCCACCCTCTGCTTGTCTGCCCCCACTACCAGCATCGACACCCACTCCCCCCTCTCCCTCCTCCTATTACTCGGCCGGAGATAGGGTCAGTTCATTGCCAACGAGTGTCAATAGCTAAGGGATTCTATAAGCTAATGAAAGGAAAATAACAAGTCATTTGAGAAATCAAAAATATTTAAATTAGAATGTCATTAGCATCAATCTGATAAGATTTCGAAAACGCTATTTTTTTTTTCTCTTCCTTTCCAATTTGGAATTTTCAGGAAGCATCCCATTTGGGGATTTTGGGAATCGGAAAATTTTTAAATGTTATTATATATTATGTATCTTTTATAAAAGCATAAAATATATAAATATAGGCCAAAAGGGGATCAGCTGTTAGACTAGCCTGCCATCTATTGCAAGAATGCTCAACTAATTTGACATTTGATTTTTAAATAAATCATCTAAGCTTATTTTAAAAATCTGGTGTGACTGGCGCACAGCACACAACTTTCTCTTACCTTCGGTAATCGAAAGTTGTGTACTGTGCTTGTCACACCAGATTTTTTGTGTCGACATGTATTTAGTTCCCGGCAGTAGGGAATATTTGAATTCAGATGTAAAATTTATAAGTATGGGAAATTATTTATATTTTGTTACCATGGCAACCATTTCTCCTATCTTTCCTATGAAGCACAAGAGTAAAGTGTGCTTCAAACAATTTTGAGGGCAAAACGAGAATATACATTTGAAAGAGCATCTAAAAAATAATTGATTTTTTGAATTTTAATCAAAATCGTTAGAGCGAATTTTGAGAAAATCGAAAAAAACTGAAAAAGTACATCAGTAAAGTACTAGTACTCTTTGGCCGATTTTGATTAAAAGCTTATTTTTCCGGTCCCGGGGGTGTTTAACTTAAATATAAAATTTCAACCTCCTAGCTCAATTCCTTCATGCTTAAAATTGAACACACACACACACACACAGTCACACACACACACACACCCACAGACAGACCATGTCGCGAAAACCACTTTTTTGGATTCAGGGGACCTCAAAACGTGAAGATCCATCAAAATCTCGACATCGAATTTTTGACATGAATCCAATACTTTCTCTCTTATATATATTACATATATACATAGGTAAGAGAAAGTAAAATTTCTTAATTAATATGGGATTAATAATAACAATAAATTCATTTTTAAATTTAAAAAAAATTAAAGATTATTGGGACAGATTGTTTTTTTTGTATTTGCTTGATAACAAAAAAATTAATTACGATAATTTTTTAATAAGTCATTAAAAAAATAAATAAATTTATTTTACATCTCAGCAATCATTAGGAACTTAAATTTATCTAAGTAAACATTTTATATTCAGATTTTCAGATTTTTTTTTGTTTTTTGCAATAAGGAACATGCTGCACTCTGGAGGATTAGTATTGAAATTCAGACATGGTTCATTATTACACCGAATATAACTACTATCATTTACTATCCAAAAAGAGAAAAAAATAAGAAAATTGTTTAGTTTTGAACTTGGTCCACTTTTGCCTTTAAACCTCTCATATATACTTTAAAGATAAAAAAAAAAAAAAATACATAAATCATTAAACAATATAAAAAAAATAAAAGTGTAAATAATCAATCAAGGTAATCAATAAACAATTTTTGAGGTTATGTATGCATCCAGTTGGATTTAATTGTAAGAGATGTAGAATGTATATCGCCATTTTGAATCGCCATCTTTGAAATCAAATAACAGAAGAAAACAGCAGGCGTAATTGATTAGTTATTTATTTATTTTAAAAGTATACCCCAATATAAGCTTAATCAAAACATTCCTGCCCAATTAGAGACAAAAATTCGATCGGTACTTGATTAAAAAAAAAAAAAAAAAAAAATAGAATAAAACAAAAACCTTTGTCGGAATATCTTTAAAAAAAATCTGGTGTGACTGGCGCACAGCACACAACTTTCTCTTACCTTCGGTAATTGAAAGTTGTGTACTATGCTTGTCACATCAGATTTTTTATGTCGACATGTATTTAGTTTCCGACAGTAAGGTACATTCGATTTTCAAGATGTAAAATTTAAATGGAAAATATTTATATTTTGTTACCATGGCAACCATTTCTCCTATCTTTTCTATGTAATACAAGAGTAAAGTGGTCTTCAGAAGATTTCAATCACAAAATGAGAATATACATTTTAAAGAGAATCTAAAAAATAATTGATTTTTGAATTTTTTAAAAATTCGTAGGAGCAAATTTAGAGAAAATCGAAAAAAAACTGAAAAAGTGCATCAGTAAAGTACTAGTACTCTTTGGTCGATTTTGTTCAAAAGCTTCGTGTCACGTTCCATGGGGGTGCCTAACTTAAATATAAAATTTCAACTTGCTAGCTCTTTTCGTTCTTGAGATATTTCATTCACACACACAGACACAGACACAGACCATGTCGCGAAAACCACTTTTTTGGATTCAGGGGACCTCAAAACGTGTATATCCATCAAAATCTCGACATCGAATTTTCGACATAAATCCAATACTTTCTCTCTCTATATATTAACTAATATACATAGGTAAGAGAAAATAATACTATGTATTTCTGTAAATAAATTTTAATCGTGCTTTAATTGAAATGTATAAGAGGAAAGAAAAGATTTTCTTTTTTTTTTTCATTCTTATCTTTAGGTCAAGGAGATCAATCATATGACTTCGTTAAATAAAGAAATTAATAGAAATAATCAGTTAAAAAAAAAAAAAATTATATAACAAAATTTGGTCGCCGGGTCTGGCAAACAATAAATAACAACAACCGAGATTCGTGTGCTTTGCAACAGGCGGCCATATAGATATAAGACTGTTGAATGTCCCTTCCAAAAAAAAAACAACCTATATTCAATTTTGATGGATATACATGTTTCTTGGTTTCCTGAGTCCAAAAAAAGTGGTTTCCGCGACATGGTCTGTCTGTGTGTGTGTGTGTCTGTCTGTGAACAAAATATCTCAAGAACGAAAAGAGCTAGGAGGTTGAAATTTTATATTTAAGTTAGGCACCCCCATGGGACGTGACACGAAGCTTTTGAACAATATCGACCAAAGAGTACTAGTACTTTACTGATGCACTTTTTCAGTTTTTTTCGATTTTCTCCAAATTCGGTCCAACGATTTTTTTTAAAATTCAAAAATCAATTATTTTTTAGATTCTCTATAAAATGTATATTCTTATTTTGTGATTGAAATCTTCTGAAGACCACTTTACTCTTGTGCTCCATAGAAAAGATAGGAGAAATGGTTGCCATGGTAACAAAATATAAATATTTTCCCATACTTATAAATTTTACATCTTGAAAATCGAATGTACCGTACTGTCGGAAACTAAATACATGTCGACACAAAAAATCTGGTGTGACAAGCACAGTACACAACCTTCTTTTGCCAAAGGGTAAAAAACAAAAAAAAACAAAAAATATTTGTGTGGTTTTATGAAACCACGATGCAAGTGAAACTTTTTTTTTCGAATTGTAGGCTTTTAACTGAAAATTTTCAGAAAATTATTCCATAAAGGGTATTAAAATCGCGTTTTTAATCTTAATTTAATAATTGGAAAATGGGAAATCAATTGACGTATGTTAAATTAAAAACTGAGAAAAATATTTATTTAGTATTTGAATTTTAAACATTATTATTTATCAATTTAAAAATTGAAAAATTATATCTCACAATTATTATTTTATAATTCGTCATATATATTTAATTTCAACTTTCCTATTTTTGTCGTCATGGCTTGTGACGTCATAACTTGTAGCGTCACGATCCTTGACGTCACGGCTTCTAACGCGACATGCTGATAGAGAAACGAAAAAATTTGTGTCGATCAAAATAAAGTTTCACTTTAAAAAAATCTTTTTTTTTTTTTTATATATAAAAGGATCGGTGGTTTGGTAAATTTATAATCCGTAATAAGTTAGTGGTGTAGATTTTACGTGAAACATTAATAAATGTAAAATATTTAATTTATATAAGTTTTCACTGGGTTTTTACATGATAGAAATAACAAATATTTCTCATTTAAAATCCAGTGAAATTATTTATACAGTATTTGAATTTTCGCGATTTCAATTTATCTTGTATAAAACTGTCGCACAGTGTTTTTTAAGTCCACGGCACCCCAAAGGCGCGTTGAGAATAACATTACACACTAGGACACCCTTCCCAACAAAAGGAAAAATTTTCCGCCTCTTTATTATTTTTTTACTTTCTCTTACCTATGTATATATGTAATATATATATAGAGAGAAAGTATTGGATTCATGTCAAAAATTCGATGTCGAGATTTTGATGGATCTTCACGTTTTGAGGTCCCCTGAATCCAAAAAAGTGGTTTTCGCGACATGGTCTGTCTGTGTGTGTGTGGGTGGGTGTGTGTGTGTGTGTGTTCACTTTTAAGCATGAAGGAATTGAGCTATGAGGCTGAAATTTTATATTTAAGTTAAACACCCCCCGGGACCGGAAAAATAAGCTTTTAATCAAAATCGGCCAAAGAGTACTAGTACTTTACTGATGTACTTTTTCAGTTTTTTTCGATTTTCTCAAAATTCGCTCTAACGATTTTGATTAAAATTCAAAAATCAATTATTTTTTAGATGCTCTTTCAAATGTATATTCTCGTTTTGCCATCGAAATTGTTCTGAAGCACCACTTTACTCTTGTGCTTCATAGGGAAGATAGGAGAAATGGTTGCCATGGTAACAAAATATAAATATTTTCCCATACTTATAAATTTTACATCTTGAATTCAATTGTACCCTACTGCCGGGAACTAAATATATGTCGACACAAAAAATCTGGTGTGACAAGCACAGAACACAACTTTCGATTACCGAAGGTAAGAGAAAGTTGTGTGCTGTGCGCCAGTCACACCAGATTTTTAGATTTTCTAAATATCTCTCGGCACCCCTTAGCCATTCTCGCGGCACCCCGGTTGGGAACCACTGCTGCAAGCACAAAAGATGACGAGACTTACTTTTTTTGTACCGTTCCATGTTGAAATGCACAAAATCAAATCATGTTTAAATTATTATTCCGGGTTTTTTTTTCTAACTATTAATCAATTGGTTTTTCAACAAAATTAAAAAAATAAAAATCCCAATCAGTTGTTTTAGAAATACTGAATTGAAAAAAGAAAAGGATTCTTATTTTATAGAATTATTATTAACAAAATTTAAGGTCATCATCTAAACGTCCTTGATGAAAAACTTGTTCTTAAAATTTATGTACTAAACTTTAAAGATAAATTCATTTAAAAAAATTTTTTTTTTTTTGCTTCACACGCTTCCCTCCCCCCCTTTACCGCCCCTCATAATAATAATCTCACAAGAAGAGAGTTTTATTTGATGTGAGGGAGGCAAATTTGCTGGTGATTCAAGTCCCGGATTTCCTTTGCCCGCAAAAAAACGAAGGCGGTTTTTTTTTTAACTCTTAACTACTTGCAAAAATATGTATGCACTTGTTTTTCTAGTAATAATTGTTCTAAACTAATATTGAGAAATAATGTTTTTTTTTTCAAGTGAAACTTTTATTTGATGGCCTTAAATTTTTTCGCTCTTCTATCAGCATGCCGCGTTACAAGCCGTGACGCCAAAGTGACGCTACATTGTTAAAAATTTTCAAAAAAAACTTCCTATACAAGTATAGGAACTCTGTTTCATAAACTGTTTATGAATATATATGAGAAAGTTCAATTTGTTGCCAACCTAACAAATTTCTTGTTTTTTTTATTCTGCCCTCCTGACTAACCGCCATTGGGCTAAAACTGATTACAAAAATACATTCATAAAAATAATATACATAAAACAATATAAATACAAAGTTAAAACATTATACAATAACATTATAAGTTAAAAATTATTCAAAACCTTATATAATACTGATACAAGAAGAAAAAATATAGGAAAAAAAAAAAATTATATAAATAAAAATAAAACTAAAAGAAAATATTTCCAAGAAGTAAAATGTTATATTAAATAATATAAAAGCAAGACTACTAAAGTACAAACAAAATAAAGACAGAATTTGCATCGGATCACACAAAACAAGATGTCAAAAATTAAACAATATAAAGGCAAAAACTACAAAAGTAAAACAAAATTAAGGCAAACGTTAGCAAGACTGCTTAAACGTGAGATTGGAAGATTTATTGAAATTGTTTTGACTATTGACTCTATGGGCTTAGAGAGTATTGCCGGGTTGCAAGAAAACAGTTCTGTAAATATTTAAAAGTCTGTTAGTAAACATCGCTTTGGGCTTTAAAATTATAGGCTGTTGCTAAAGCAACTTTAAAGGAAAGGTTAACTATTCCCTACTGTTAAGATATATAGATAGATGCAAAACAATTGGGCCCGCGAAAATGACAGCTCTCTATGTAGTTGGCCAAGTTGACCGCAAGGGCGCATTGTCAAATTGTATCATTTATAATAGTACCAAAATTATAAAAGAAATAAAAATAGTAATTATATTTGTATTCTTTAAATTTTAATAGTTAATATTAGGTTACAAAACAAAAAATGTTTAAATATTTAAATATCGTAAAATAAAAATAATAAATACGTTGGTAGATCTGGCTGTCAGATGTTAAATTATAAAGAAACTGGGAATATACTATAACCTCACTTTTTCTCTTCATTGAATGAATATCTTTAATAATTAATAATATCGCTTAAAACGTTTCAGAAACTAAAGAAAACTCAATTAAATTAATGTATTTATATCTTACCTCTCTCTCCTGGTAATATAGTCACCAAATTCTTTTTTATTTCAATGAAACATATCAGGTTAGCGGATACTTTATAGTTTAAAGCTCCGAATTTCAACCTTTAGTTTAAATACAGCTTTTACGAACCAATCACCTTTAAATACGTTCTTGCAACCCAAAATTATTTAGTGGAAGGTTTAAACCACCAATAGCGTTTAACGAACCGTTAAATACGTTCTTGCAACCCGGCATATGTCTATTAAATTAGGGGAATCTCGGAAATTTGGTTCTATTGCTCGAAATAGGGTATTTCTTTGTAACTTGTAATTAGGGCACTTTAGTATAAGATGTTCAGGTGTAGCTGGCGTAGGGGAGCAAGTACAGTTGGGGGAGTCGACTATTGAGAATCTATGTAAGTGTGCTGTGCATGTGGAATGGTTGATCCTTAACCGGTTGAAAAGGATGATTTCTTCTCTGGATAAATTAGGAGTTAACTTAAACCATGGAGAAGCCGGATGCTTTGCCAGGAAGGAGCCTTTGGTTTGCGAAGTGTAAGCCCAGTTTGATGTCCATGTTTGCATAGGCGCGGAACGGGGGGGCAAGGTACATTGCCCCCCTGGCATCCTACAGGGGGGGGAGAGGGGGGAAATTTCTTCTTTTATTTCATTTATTATTAAAAATTATATATTTTTACTTTTGAAAATAAAATCTTCTAAATTAAAAGAGTAAAAAATTCATTTTTTTCCAAATTTTTTCCAAAAATTTTTGAAAAATCACTACAAATTTTTTAAAATTTTAATTTTATTAAAATTGTGATTTTATTTAAAATTTTTAAAGTTTTATAGTAGATTTGTTTTTGTTTCATACTATTTGAACATATTAAATTATTTTAATTTTCTAAAAAAAAATTTTTTGCCCCCCTGATTCAAATTCGTTCCGGCCCCCTGCATGTTTGTACCAGTTGTCTTTTGAATATTGTAATGGTGTCTCTCCATGGGATCCCTTCTTTCAAAAGCGGCCCTCGAGCTGCCGCCCTTTTGGTCAGATAATCGGCTATTTCTTGATTTCCTGAATCTCCCCTAATCCATGATAAGGCGACTTGCTGATTGTTTGTATGGGTCTCTTTTAGTAGGTTCGCAATTTGAAGATGGATTTTATTTATATTTTTTTGCAATTTTTATAGATATGATGGATGCCAAGGCTGATTGTGAGTCTCAGATTATATTTGCGTAGTTAAGATTAAAAACGCGATTTTAATACCCTTAATTGAATACATTTTCTGAAAATTTAAATGCCTACGATCCGAAAAAAAAGTTTCACTTGCATCGTGATTTCATAAAAACCACACAATGATTTTATTTATTTTTTTTTGATTTACGTATAAGAAAGAGCCACTCTCAAGTGTGGCCCATGCTTTTTCCTAATTGCCAATTAAGCCAAGTGTTCTTGGATCGGGGTTTTGATTTGGTCTCCTAAAATAAACATTGATAATCCATCAATATAATTGAATCAAGTCAAATATTGATATTATTATTTGAACGTAAGAAAAAAAAAATAAATAAAAATAAAAGTACTCGAGAGCATAAATGGAATATTTAAAGATGATAATCCCGTGCATGACGTATTTTTTTTTTTTTTATTAAAATATTTATTTTATTGTTTTTATAATTAAATAAATTTACTATATTTATTAATAAATAACTAAACTGTTAATTTGCTAACAAAAAAAAGACTTTAAATTTTAAATCATAATTTAATTATATTCAATGGTAATTATTGAATAATAAATTTTTTAATTGTAAAAATAATAAAATAAATAATTTAAAAAAAAAGTCATGGACGGGATTTGAACACCAATCCGCTCAATTGGTAGGTAGACACGCTACCCACTAGACTACTTCGCCAATGTCATATGAAAAGCCTTACTATACCTTTTCAAGTTCAAATTGGGACGAAACAAAATCAAATTGGGAATAAACAAAGTCAAATTGGGACCAAACAATATCAAATTGGGATTAAACAAAATCAAAATGAGACCAAACAAAATCAAATTGGGACAAAATCAAATTGGGACCAAACAATATCAAATTGGGATTAAACAAAATCAAATTGGGATTAAACATAATCAAATTGAGAATTTACAATTTTAAATTTAAAGTTGAAAAATATCTTAAATAAAAATGAAAATTAAATAATTTTTTGAGATATAAATTTTTAAATAAAATATTAATAACGATACCGTACCTCAATTCGGACTTTTTTTTAACACTCACAATTTTTTCACATTCATACACACATACACACAGTCTTTTCGGCAACTCAGGCCATTTAAGACATTGACGATAACCGTTAGTACACCATGGCCCGAGGACTCGATTCGGACTTGATAGACATAAATATATATATATTTAAAAAATTTGTGAGTATATTTATTTGTTAATGGGTCAAACGTCCCATGACCCCCGGAGACTTGCATATATAGGGGATGTGAGAAATTTTTGGTCTTTATCGAGGGCCAGGTGGCCTGGTGCAAAGCACACCGATGCCTCGGAAATGCTGGAGATCCTGGGTTTGATTCCCAGGGTTTGGTCCACCAGCAAATAAACATTCTCAGAGATTTGTTAAAAAATAAAAAATGGAAATAAAAACAAAATTAAAGTAAATATTAAAAATTATTATTAATTATTATTTTTATTTATATATATATAGCCGGAACGACTGCCTTTGGCGGGTTTAGCGCATGGCCAGGTGTTGGGAGATTTTTTTTTTTTTAATAAAAAAAAAAACACTTTTTTCTCATTCACACAGTCTTTTCGGTAACTTAGGCCATATAAGACTTTATACGATAACCGTTATTATGAATAATATATATTTTGGGGTACAGCATTCTTATTTAAGCGAGAGGAGATTAATAAGATGAAGGGTTGAAATAAAAAGACTTAATTTTCTTTGGAGAAAATTTGGGGGAAAATTAACAATTTTTTACAACAATAATAGCAAAGTAAATAAACACACATATATTCTCTTTGAATGTTCAATGAGATAGCAAAGAACACACAACACCAGGGACTCTTAAAAACTTGGTTATTCCTCTTAAAATTAATTATATCATTATATATATATTATATAATAATTATTTAGATTATATTATTAAATTACAACACAAAATAAATAAATGTATATTGGGGATAATGAGCCTTGCCATTCTTCATTCGAAGAATATTTCCTCGCCGAAGAGAAACAAAGCAAGGTCTTTTTAACTTTAAATTAAATTTAAAGGGGGGGGAGGCTGCCAAAGGAGTTAAGCAATGCTAAGAGCACCCTCTTAATCTTGGATGGGTTGCCCCGAGAAACAAGTTGGTTAAACGCCCCTGATTTCCGAAAAGGGTAATTAAAAATAAATGTAAAAATGTTAATTCCCAATTTGATTTTGTTTATTTCCAATTTGATTTTGTTTATTCCCATTTTGATTTTGTTTAGTCCAATTTGAAATTGTTTATTCTCAATTTGATTTTGTTTATTCCCAATTTGATTTTGTTTAGTTCAATTTGAAATTGTTTATTCCCAATTTGATTTTGTTTCGTCCCAATTTGAACTTGAAAAGGTATAGTATATAAGATCAGGGGCGCCGGAACGAATTTGAATCAGGTGGGGGGGGGGCAAAAATTTTTTTTTAGAAAATTAAAATAATTTAATATGTTTAAATAGTATAAAACAAAAACAAATCTACTATAAAACTTTAAAAATTTTAAATAAAATCACAATTTTAATAAAATTAAAATTTTAAAAAATTTGGTAGTGATTTTTCAAATATTTTTGGAAAAATTTGGAAAAAAATGAATTTCTTACTCTTTTATTTTAGAAGATTTTATTTTTCAAAAGTAAAAATATATCATTTTTAATAATAAATGAAATAAAAGAAGAAATTTTGCCCCCCTCTGCCCCCCTGTAGGATGCCAGGGGGGGGGCAATGTACCCTTGCCCCCCCCCCCAGTTCCGGCGCCTATGTATAAGATGACTGAATTTTTACATATCCTTAGTTTCAGGCAATAGATTCAAGATATAAAATTTAAATACATATATACTTTTCCTATGAAGTACAAAAGTGGGCTTCAAACAATTTTGTCTACAAAATAAGAATATACATTTTAAAGAGCATCTAAAAAATTGATTTTTAAACAAAATCGTTAAAGCCAATTGTGGGAAACATAAAAAAATTGAAAAAATACATCAGTAAAGTACTAGTACTATTTGGTCGATTGGAATGAAATTCCTGCCCATGGGACAGGAATACTTAGCTAAAGCATAAAATTTGAGTATCGAGAGTTCTTTCCTTATTGACATGGGCGTAGCCGGGGGGAGGCAGGGAGGGGCCATTCCCCCCCTGGCTTGTCCTAAAAATTAAAAAAATATATATATATTTTTCCCATTGGGAATTTTTTTTAACGCTCCAATCCACTACATTAATTTAATTTTTTTTAATTTAAATAAATAATTAATAATCTATGTATATATTAATTGCAACCTCCCCACTTACCATAACGAGGGGTTGCCCCCCTAACAAGATGTCTGGCTACGCCCATGCTTATTGAGTTATTTAATTTAATCCACACTTTTTGATATTTCAGTTGAAATTCATTCAAATGATAGTGAAAATGACGTCGAATTCACGCTAAAAGGGAATCGCCTCCTTTTAATGGCAATTTCAAGAAAAGCAATCAAACAGCCATTTAAAAGCAATAAAATCTCTTTCAGAGAAATTTACATAAACATTATGTTTTGATATTTTAACTGGAATCGATCTTCTTGAAATTTAAGATTTTTTCACAATAAATTAAATTGATTTCAAGTGAAATATCAAAGAATGTGGGTTAAAGGGAATTACTCAAAAACGAAAACACTTTCGATACTCAAATTTTATACTTGAGTTAAGTACCTATGACGCAATTATTTCAAGAAATTTCAATCACATCAGACAAAGTGTACTAGTACTTTACTGATGTATTTTTTTCAGTTTTTTTCGAATTCTCAAAATTCGCTCTCTTCTTCTATCAGTCTAGATACAGAAAGCTAGAAGATATTTTTTTTGATTAGAAATATGTCCGGGTTAGCGCGAACGCAGACCCGACTAGCAAAAATTACGCGCCCGAGTTGCCCACATTTGGGGCAATCGCACAGGTCAACCCGTCCGAAGTGCAATGGACAGGTCTCTCCATGAGGGAACCACCTTCGTGATCATGGTAACCCCTGCGCCAGGTAAGTATGCTTTCTCACTCCTCTCTGTATTATTTCAACCCTAAGCCCTTCCATTTCACTCACACTCTCGGGGCTGCACTTTTTGTCTATTAGACAATTCTCTATTCCTCAGATAATGGAGATTCAATTATCAAATTCATCCAGAGAATTCTCTTCTTTTATCTACTATTTCAGATATTTTTTTAAATTTCAAATAAATAAATACTAATAGATATCTCTTCTTCATCAATAATAGATTTGAACAGGCAGCGCTCTCTATTGACACGTTTATGAAACATCACAAACCCTTTGAGATTTTCAATTCAACTTTACACTTTGTAATAAAATTTGGATTTATTTGAAGGTTATTAACAAACACTAGATTTCAAGTTTCAAAGAATTATAGATACAGTGGAACTTTCCACACGCTGATTGTTCGAGGTCGCCATTCCCGAGCTTTCTCTTTTTAGAGAACTTAAGCACTCAGCGTGTGGAACGTCCACCGGTTGCCATTGGTACAATAAAATATACATTTATATTTATGTTAAAAACAGGGGGGGGGGGGGCGCTGAATGGCCTCTATAGGAAAGAAGACCAAAAATAAAAATTTAGTTGGTCTTTTGATCACCAGGTGGCTCCACATGAGAATTCTATTGATTTCTTTTTAGTTTGTTCTTCAATTGCTCTGCAAATTAATCAAAGAATAAATTTCTTTTGAATGCGAAATACTAATTTTGTGTAGAATCTATAAATATTCCTTTAAACTTTCAAGATTTATGAGATTTATTTCTTGAAATTTTTTATTTGTCTTTTCCATTGAATCTTAGAATAGGGAGTGAAATTTCAAGGCTAGGGATATATGTGATAGAGGAGTTGAGATTGCAATTTATAACACTCTGGGCTCCCTTCAAACACGAATATATCTTTCGCCTTTTACTAAAGATATCCGTGGAGGGGGTCAACTGATGAGTCTTTATTAAATTTTTTGTGTGCCCGGCGCAAGCTGGGCCCCCATTAAACTAAATAATCAAATTCCTTGTATTCACTCGCGTATTTCCTCGTCTGGGTTTACCCCTGTAGAATTATTAATGGGCGCTCTGACAACTTGGTTTTTTATTTGACCTCACAGTTTCAAAGCCTCAAGCTGTAAAATATTGAATTTATTAAAATTAAATCCATTTGCACTTTGAAGTCATCCAATAATGAGACAGAATTAAGAACGAGATAGGGGAGGCAATGCTTTCCTCCCTCCTCCATACACAAAAATATTTAAAATACCGTTTATACCAGATCCCGAGATCCCAGGCCCTATTAACGCAAATTTTTATTGATTCAAGAAATAAATCTCATAAATCGTGAAAGTTTCAAGGAATATTTATAGATTCTACACAAAATTAGTATTTCGCATTCAAAAGAAATTTATTCTTTGATTAATTGTAGAGCAATTGAAGAACAAACTGAAAAGAAATCAATAGAATTCTCATGTGGAGCCACCTGGTGACCAAAAGAGCAACTAAATTTTTATTTTTGTTTTTGTTTTTTCCTACAGAGGCCATTCAGGGTTTTTAACATAAATGGATATACATTTTATTGTTCCGATGGCAACCTGGGGACGTTCCACACTTTGATTCTTGGGGATCAACTCGGAGTCAAAAATTTCAATATACAATTTTATCAAAACTAACAATCGAAACTTTTATTTGAAAAAACGCTATTTATTTATGGAAATTTAATAAAAACACTTGGTTTTAAGTTGGAAGGATTTATTTAAAATCTTACAATTGTTATTTAAATATTAAGTGCACTAAATGCGAAAGTTCGGGATTGGCGACCCCGAACAATCAGCGTGTGGAACGTCCCCCTGTATCCATAATTCTTTGAAACTTGAAATCTAGTGTTTTTTAATTGCCTTCAAATAAATATCTAAATAAATTCAAATTTTATTCCAAAGTGTAAAGTTGAATTGAAAATCTCAAAGGGTTGGTGATGGTTCATAAACGTGTCAATAGAGAGCGCTGCCTGTTCAAATACATTATTGATCAAGAAGAGATATCTATTGGCATTTATTTATTTGAAATTTAATTAAATATCTGAAATAGTAGATAAAAAAAGAGAATTCTCTGGATGAATTTGATAATTGAATCTCCATTATCTGAGGAATAGAGAATTGTCTAATAGACAAAAAGTGCAGCCCCCGAGAGTGTGAGTGAAATGGAAGGGCTTAGGGTTGAAATAATACAGAGAGTGAGTGAGAAAGCATACTTACCTGGCGCAGGGGTTACCATGATCACGAAGGTGGTTCCCTCATGGAGAGACCTGTCCATTGCACTTCGGACGGGTTGACCTGTGCGATTGCCCCAAATGTGGGCAACTCGGGCGCGTAATTTTTGCTAGTCGGGTCTGCGTTCGCGCTAACCCGGACATATTTCTAATCAAAAAAAAAATATCCTCTAACTATCGGTATATAGGCTAATAATAATAAATAACTACGAGTGTTAGTATCTTAAAAATACTAGAATGAGACAAAATTGTATTTATTAGAAATCCGTAATGTTCAATCAGTATTGGACTACAACAAAATAAAAATTTGAAGAATTATTCTGTTTTTGAAGATAACTTGCAGATACTTTATTAACTTCAGGTTCAGTAATATCTTCACCTTTAATTATATTTTTAACAATTTCAGTACTTTCATGAATCTCAGCGATTTTTAAAACATCTCCTAAGGAAGGATTCTGGAGCTGAAGCGAAGCGGAACGAACAAGATCATCTGGTGTATGCGATGCGATATAATCATATTCCTAATCTGTTCATCAACTAAAGAAAATTGACATTCCTTTTAGGTTGGATAAATCAGCAAACATCCACTTTAAGTTACTAATAATTAAAGTACTTAAAGGTGAAGACATTACTTAACCCGAATTTAATAAAGTATCTGCAAGTTATGTTATATACAAACCATCTCCATGGTTGTCATATTTATATACATTTTATGTTTTGTAGTTTCTGTCTATTGTTTGTATAATAACATATATATTATTATTCTCATCCAGACCGTCGTCTTATTAACATCTTTATACGTTAAGAACATATATTATATGGTGGCAGCGGTATAGAAATTGAATATTACAAGTTTTTTTTTTATAATAGAAGAAACAAAAATGAATATGAATATGTTGAATACGCCAGTTCCTATGGATTTTAAATCTGAAAATCTTCCGCAAACCTGGAATAAATGGAAGCAAATCTTTAATATTTTTATGGTCGCTAACGAAAAAAATTAAGAAAAGCGAAGAGTTGAAAATTGCCATTTTCCTTAATCTAATTGGTCAAGAAGGTATTGATATCTATAATACGTTCAACAAAACTGGCAATGAGAAACTAGAAGATATTATTCTGTTATTTGATAAATATTGTACCCCAAGAAAAAATACTGTTTTCTCAAGATTCAAGTTTTTTACTCGTGTACAACATGACGGCGAAACAATAGATCAATATTTAACTGATCTGAAAATTAAAGCTTCTGCTTGCGAATTTGGTGACCAATTGGAGAGTCTTCTTCTTGATCGTATTGTTTTAGGAGTTTTAGATAAGAAACTTCAAGAAAACTTATTAAAAGAAGCGGAGATTACTCTTGAAAAAGCCATGAATATTTGTAGAGCAAGTGAAATGGGAAAACAACATATAGAAGAAATTTTAACTAATAAGGAAACTAATAACAATAAGCTTTTGAAGATTGAAGCAATGAACAAAAGAACAAACAAGAATAATTTCAACAATAAACAATTTAATTCAAAATCTGATATGAAGAAAGAAGATAAACCTTTTAATAATTATGGATTTTCTAAACCATGTTCGAGATGTGGTATTAAGCATGAGCCAAAGCATTGTCCTGCTTACGGTAAAATTTGTGGGAAATGCAAAGGGAAAAATCATTTTTCTAAGGTATGTAAAAAGAAATTTATTAGAAGTGTTGAAGATGATGCCAGTTCCCTTGATGAAAGTGATGATTTTATATTAGATAATATTTTTTTTTTTTTTTTTTTTTTTAAACATTCACACTTTTTTCTCATTCACACTCACACTCACACACACATTCACACAGTCTTTTCGGCAACTCAGGCCATTTAAGACTTTAGACGATAACCGTTATTGATAAATATACATATAGGGGTCCAGGCATTTTTATTTAAGTCATTTGGTATCCAATTGGCTTAAATAAAATCATCGGACTGCCTGGGGTCCGAACCCGCGACGTTTGGTATACGAGGTTAGCACGCTAACCTCTACGCCATGCCCCGAGGGCATTAGATAATATTATAGAGATAGAGAGGAAAATTAATTCCTGTGAATGGAAAGAAGAGTTAATAATTAATGACACTAAGATAATTTTCAAAATTGATACTGGGGCTGAATGTAATATTCTTTCCGAAAATGATTTTAATAATTTAAAAATCAAGCCTAAAATTGAAAAAACAACTCGCAAAATTGTTTCTTATACAGGGCATGTTATTAAAATTTCTGGTTGTTGTGAATTATTATGTCATTTTAATAATACCTAACAATGTGCTCATTCTTCATTGTCAAAAATAATCAGTCTCTCTTAGGACTTAAAACGTGTCAAGATTTATATATAATTAGAAAAATTAATAAAATTGGAGATACTATTTCATCTAAATCTTCTATTTTACAAAAGTATAAAGATGTTTTTGACTCTAGCTTAGGATGTTTGCCTACTACGTATAATATTGAGCTTAAACCTTCAGCCAAACCTAAAATATTTTCTCCTAGAATATTACCTAAAGCTTTAAAAGCTGAAGTTAAAATTGAATTAGATAGGATGGTTAAAGCTAAAATTTTAACTAAAATAGAAGAATCTACTGATTGGGTTCATCCTATAGTGGTTGTTCGTAAACCAACCGGAAAACTTCGTATATGTATTGACCCTAGAGAATTAAATAAATATATTAAACGAGAACATTATAAGGTTCCTACAGTTGAATCAATTTTTTTCTGAATTACAAGGAGCGAAATATTTCTCAGTTCTGGATGCTTCATCAGCATTTTTACAAATTAAATTATCAGAATACAGCCTCTAAATTATGTACTATTGCAACACCTTTTGGAAGGTATAGGTTTTTACGTCTTCCATTCGGTCTGAGTAGTTCACCTGAAATTTTCCAAAAAGCTATTAATAATGTTTTATCTGGCTTAACTGGTGTGATAGCTTATATGGATGATGTTTTAGTCTACGGTGAAACTATTTCTGAACATAATAAAAATCTTAAGAATATGTTGGAAAGAGCACGTAAATTTAATTTAAAACTGAATCAAGATAAATTCAAATAGGAGTCAAATCTGTGAAGTTCTTAGGCCATATTTTATCCGAAAAGGGAATTTCTATTGATGAAAATAAAATAAAGGCGCTATTGATTTTAAAACCCTGACAAATAAGAAAGAACTCCAAAGATTTTTAGGATTAGTCACTTATGTTTGTAAATTTATTCCTAATATGTCAGAGAAAACTTCTTTTAAGATCGCTTTTAAGTGAGAAAAATGAATTTTTATGGGATGAAAACGTACAAAAATCATTTGGATAGCCTGAAATATTTTATTTCATGCTCCTATTTTAAAACATTTTGATCCTAAAGAAGAAACTATTCTTTCTGTGGATGCTAGTCAATATGGTGTAGGGTGTCTTATTACAAAAAGGTCAACCTATTGCCTATAGTTCTGCTTTCGTTAACTAAGATCTCAAAAAGAGATATAGCCAAATAGAGAAAGAGCTCTTGGCTATGGTCATTGGATGTCAAAAATTTGATTATTTTTTATATGGAATTAATTTTAAAATCGAAACGGATCACAAACCTTTATTAGGTATTTTTAAAAAACCGCTTGATGATTTATCTCCTAGATTACAAAGATGGCGTTTAAAATTATTGAGATATAATTTTGAGTTGGATATATGTCCCTGGCAACATTTGGTGGCTGCTGATGCTCTCTCTAGAGCTCCTTCAGAGTTAACTTGTGAAACACCTTATTTGGATACTTTTAAAATTAATTCACTTTTATTAATGTCTAATGAAAAGACGGAATTGTACAAGGAATTAACTAAAAATGATCCGCAACTTAAACTAATTTGGATTTTTGTTAGACAAGGATGGCCAGAGCATAAAAATCAGGTTCCAGAACAAATTAAATTATTTTGAATTATAAATTTTATATTTATGAACAAAATGGTTTGCTATATTTTAAAAATAGGCTTATAATA